>JBBJLR010000133.1:26968773-27010066 GCA_037577145.1 Brachypetersius gabonensis | reverse complement strand
TGGGAATGCACCTACAGTGTGAATTTCAGACCCCTCCATGATTTCTAAGTGGGAGAACTTGCAAAATCGCAGGGTGTACAAATACTTACGTTCCTCACTCTGTCATTCAGCATTAATGATGCCTTTTTGATGTGCAAACTACGTAAGTCATGTGCACTCCTATACCATCATGGATCCTGGCTTTTAAACTTTGTGCTGATGAGTCAGATGGCCCCTCTTCTCTTTTGGCTGGAAAATGCAGCATTTAAGATTTCCAAAAGGAATCCTGAGTTGTCAGACTCCCGGACGGGTTTCCACTTAAATAAGTGTGTTCCCAGAGAAGGCAAAGGCATTTCTGGATAGTGTTTCTCTATGGTTTATTCTTTGCATGGTAAAGTTGTAACATTCATTTGTGGAAGCGGGGATTAACTATATTTACAGACATTGGTTTTTGGAAGTTCCTGAGCCTGTACAGTGATTTCGACTGCAGAATTTATTCAGTTTTTAACGCAGTGCTGTTGATTTATGGTCATCCATAAGACCGTAAGACTGGTTTCAACCCTTACGTACAAAGCCTTTTTATATGATGTATGTAGATGATAAAATACCCAAATTGTTTGCCATTTCATTAAAAAAAACACACATGACAACTCAAGTTTGTCTACCTTGTTGAAATGCTTCAATTCAAACTTCAATTCAAATCCAGAGAGGCAGCAAGATCATGGCCTGCATTGTACAAGGTGCTGAGGTTTTGGGGCAGCTGGTGGCCCAGTGGTTAGGGATTAGGTCGTAAGTTTGAATCGCAGGACTGCTTAGTGGCTCCACAGAGGTATCCTTGAGGTAGGTACCATCCTCCATACACTGTTCCCCGGGCACTCCTTATTGCTGGCTGCCTAATGCTTCATTTGGTAAAATGGTTACATTTAGAGAAAGAATTTCATGTTAGCTACACTGTGTGGCATCTAAAGGGGCCATTTTACTTTCTTTCTCATTAAGTATTTTTTTCACTGGGCTATAACATTGTGTAGCGTTGTAGCATTGTGAAATCAACCCCATTTCCAACCAATACAGTTCATGTGACTTATATATTTGACCTATGTTCCATACCATATATGGATGATAACTGTTGCATTTGTCTCCAGTTAGTCAGACTGAAATCGGATCACTATGCAATGAGTAATAAGGCTTTGTTTTTCTGTTCTGTTTGAAAGAGAATACATTTTTCACAGCACCACTCCGGCACCACTCGGGACAGCTGGTGGTAGTGGTTAGGGCATTCACCCTGCAATCAGGAAGTTGTGGGTTTGATTCCCAAGACTGCTAAACACCTCTGAGGTCCTCACACATGGCTCACCAGGCGGCGTTCCTGACCGCCCGCTGCTTCACTTGGTGAATGGATTAAATGCAGAGAAGAACTTTGTGCTGTTCACGTATGACAGAATGGTCACTTTCAGGCTGACGTGAACCTTTATGGGACCTTAAGCAGAATTTGATTTTGAACCCGCTACCTGCCTGTTGTCAGTTCTTGATCATTAGCACACCTACTGTAAATCTAACATGCCCAATATCAACTGTTTTAGTTGTAGCTGTGTTGGATACATCAAACCAATGTCAGCCTGGCCTGTTTTTGCCCTTCTGTGGTTTTTAATCTGAAAAATAAAAGTCAGAAGTCATTAACAGTTTATTCTAAACAAGTTAACCACTGTAATTGCTTTTGGTTTCATAAAAGATCAGATCAACAATCAGCAACAACTTCCATCAATGCAAAAGAGAACTATAACCTAACATTAGTCTGTCTGGGCTTACTTCAATATTTTAATGGGCGTGTTATGTTCATGGGCACGAACATGACTCAAAGAGGCAACAGGAATTTAATATTATTAGCTAGCAAGCCTGTTAACATCAAATGGCGTGTAAGTTGTAGCTTGTGAATCTGTAGAGTAGTATATTCTTATTCTTATATGTCACATTCAGGTATCTAGAGCTTGATGTATTTATTTGTTCCTTCTTTTTTTTCACCAATTTTTTTCCAGATATGCTGAGCACAGATATTACTTTATGATTTTACTTTGGGGTAGAAGTTTGGTTTAATGGGTTCAGAGCACATGAAGCCAACATTTCAGTTGATTTGCCAGGCCTTCAGCTCCGCCTGTTTTTTTTCCTATTAGCCTGCCCAGAGCACTGCTTTCATGGTCATGTCCCAGTGCACTGGGAATGCCACATCTAAACCACTGAATCGACCCCATTTCGAAGTTGTTTCTATTTCTACTCTTTCTGCACTCTCGCTCTGTCTTTCTATCGCTCTGCAATGCCAGTTAAACCCAATCACAGCCTTGGACACTGTTTTTACCATTACAGCAGTGGAGTTTAAGCAGCCACAGAATAAGAGTGCAATTTCTGCCCAATCATGCTTCCTTGGTACTTAAAGGCAGTAAATGATGGTGGTTAGCACCCTTATGGGAAACACAGAGCATTGCCTGCTGTGTGGTGATATTAACCAATGAAACAGAGTCTGTTTTGTCTTCCAATTGACTTTTCTCAAAGTTTTTCATTTCGTTTGACAGATTAACAAATTACCTAACAAAGTCAAAATATCTGCTAGTATTTTGAGCAATCAACAAATAATTCATAAAAATATACATAGGCTAGCATGTCACTGAACAAAATTAATGCTTTTGGAGAAGAAGGCTAATTGTTGATTCTGTTATTTCAATTAGCATATGCCTGTGCTGGCTAAAGAAACCCAGTCAGTTCCATGTTGTGATTACTAAAGTTCCCATCCATTATTGTGGTTGCGGCCACAAGAGAAGTTGTTCTCTAACAGAGCTTTGTTTTAAATCTGATTTCGTAGTTAGCAGGTGATTGTTCTTGGATGGTTTTGCTTGACAAAACCAACCTCCTATCCAGAGAGGAGTCAGATGGAGTGAAGGGCTGTCACCCATCTTCCTCCACATTCCTTCATCAGCCCAGCTGT
This sequence comes from Brachypetersius gabonensis, assembly GCA_037577145.1. Lineage (NCBI taxonomy): Eukaryota > Metazoa > Chordata > Actinopteri > Characiformes > Alestidae > Brachypetersius > Brachypetersius gabonensis. Next base: position 27,007,113 of record JBBJLR010000133.1, on the reverse strand, counting down.
ATATGAGGAAAGCAGATTGCGGTCGCAGAGCCCCATACTTTTCCAGCTTCTCTACATCGCTGTTTTGTAAGTTACCTGACTTCAGCCAGACAGAACTGGATCCATTGCCTGAATGAAAGGAAGACCGCTTTGTGTTAGTATTAGCACAATTTGAGCTGAATAAGTTTCACCTGGGTGGGTATTATAACTTAAGTCATTACTAATAAGATTTGTTAGTAATGAGTATAAATCAACATTATACCCTTGCAGACTGAGTGACTCATGAAAGTTGAGAGGCTTCAAAAGCAACATGTGGCACAGGAGCAGGCTGTTAATATGTTGTTCTAGAGCCTGGTTTCTCAACCCCTGGGCCGGGCACCACCAGTGGGCTACAAAGGCCGCAAATCTAAAATCAAGACAGGCCATTGGTCCACAATTGGTTATTTAATATTTAACTATCTAATGTGGCCAAGTGGACCTTGGCAACATGCTGTGATAGATCAGTGGGCCTTAATGTTGAAAAAGTTGAGTACCATTGTTTTAGAGCACGTTTCGGATGATGACAGTATACAATCAGGGTCAGTGTAACAACAAAAATACATGTCTATGATTTTTAGTTAGTTTTTGTTTAATAAAAACATGTTTACATCACCTCAACAAATGCTTTATATATTAGGTTTATGTTGGAAGCAAAAGGGTTACATTCATGAACTGAACCATGTGTTCGACTTTTAAGTGCTGTATTGAAATCCTGCCACAGTTATTCACCGACATGAATGGGATTATTTTTGTGAGGCTAAATGACATTCAGGACTGTTCACTGACTGTTAATATGAGTGGGTTTCTGTCAGATGGTACAATGACAGCTCTGTGTCGTAACTCTTTACTGAAGAAAACATAAATTCTACATGCGTGGTTAAATATACCTTAGTTATGTTTGTTAGAAAAACAACTAGTGCTGGGCGGTATACTGGTTCATACCGAAAAACATTTTTTATTGTTGTTATGATATGCATTTTTTGTATACCACAATACTGGTTTCAGTTATCTAAAGAACATTGGGAAAGTGTCTGTTTAAGGGGGACCTTTTTCACTGCTGCACCGCTAGAAGGGGACTTTAGGGAGTGGTTTTTTGTGCATGTAATTTCTCAAAAATACTTTCATATACAGTAATAATATTCCTGCCGTTTAGTTCAAGGACATTTTGATGATATGTGTATGACTCTGAACATCAACGGGATCAAACGGGACAAGCATTATAAAGAGACATGTATTTAGCATTTAGCGGTTAGCTTTAGCATTTAGCCTGACAGAATGGATACATTAGTAAAACATATTTTAGACAAATAATAATTACTTTATTTATATAGCATATACCATGGATCAGAGTGCAGCCCAGGGTACTTCACAAAGAAATTAAAACACACAGAGTGTAACATTCTAACACACACTTTGGGGTTCAGCTCCTGACATCTGAAGTCTTGTGATTCCCCCCAAAAAAATAGCGGAACTTCAATGAAAGGCGTTGTTTTTGCTGCATCCAGGTCGAGTTTTAGCTCCAGACCCTGCACTGCATCTACATTACAGAGATCTATTTGTTTGTTTTGCCCGACCCGCTCAGATCTTGACACAATTCGATCACAAACAGGGTCACATTTTTCTTTGAATACGTTTATGGTTAACATCCATAATCCATAAAGTTTGAACAGGATGGACAATTAATAAATGGATAATAAGAAATGTGTCATGTATTGAAAGATGCATCCCTAAACAAAGTTCTACTTACCAAGTCAGTTGATTGATCTAATCCTGATTCATTAATTCATAACTGAGCTAATATTAATTAAAATCTAGACAAACACACAAATATTCTGAATTGGCTTCTATCATAGGTTTAGTTGTTTGTTTGCAGGGCTCATGATAGCCATGAGTATACCTCCTTGCAGTGTGCTTTTGTTTTTTTGGCCAAGTTTATCTTAATCAAACCCAGATCCCAAACAACACTCTCAGATCCCAACGGGCTTGCCTGGCCCTGATCCCAGAACAGTTTGTATTAAGAAGGATTAGTGTGCGATAATTTGATAGATCAGCCAGAATGATTAGCTCTCTGAAATACACATCAGCTATCTACCCCTTCACCCACAGGCCCCCCTAACATTCTGAATAATGGAGTCGTTCTCTATAGACACTCAGCCAAAATGGAATGTGTAAATGCTTTGACAGATACAATCTGAATAAGTTAGTTTGATACATTGCAGCTGCTTGAGTGCAGCCACATCTTTAAATATGACTGGAATGCATGTTTTTTTGGAGTTTGTATGTAAATTAATTAAGGTTTATGTGAAAACGTTTTGGAAAGCATTTTATTTAAGGCAATGTTTAAGGTTTTTGCTATAATTTGTTGTGGTTATTGTTTGCACTATTTATTTGTTGCTGTCTACCTTAATATTCACATATAGGCATGCTAGAAAACAGTATCTGGACTCATGGATTCAGTCACACGCAGATTTACGCGAAAATCCCCACAATAACGCGGAAACTGCAAATATCCTTTCCTTTTTCTTTTTTTTTGAGAACTCAACCGTATTACCGCCACCAGCCCAGGGGTGGTAGTAATACACTGAAAAGTTGTCAACCACCATAAAAAGAAGAAGAAGAAACCTGCATGTCTGCTGTGTGTCTTGTCCTCCTATTTTAGTGTTTTAAACTTTTCTCAGTTTATTTAGTATTAGTTAGCTGTGCCCTGTCTAAACATAGAGAGAGTGGAGACAATAGAGAAAGTTATTTCAGTGTTTCTTTTGTGTTCGAGTCTTAGCATTAACGGTTAGCATTAGCAACATGCAAACAGTTCGTGTGTCCGAAATCGTGCACTTGCGCACCTTTAGTCCGCGATTTTAGGGCGTAGTGCGCTCACACTGAAAACTAAGCTAAAATTCAGTGCACTGAATGCGCACTAAACGGGCGTCATTTTGACCACAAAGCGGAGGGGGCGGGACTTTCAACAAGTTTTCGAGTTGAATAATGGCGGTCAACAGTGAAATGCAAGCCCAATCGGAGGCAATGTTAGTTTTATACGAACCAGTTGCCTCCGTGCAGTCCTTCACGTGCTAAACGTTAGTGTTCCATTTAGGACTGCACTTACCCATGGCAGTGCACACTACAGAAGGTAGTATAGTATTACTGTGTACAGTATTTCAGTGCACTCACGTAAGTGTGTGATTTCGGACACACCCAGTGTTTCTCTCTCTCTCACACAACACACACACACACACACACACACACAAGTAAACCAATATTTCCTACCCTGTCCCTGACTTAACTGAGCATCAGCACAGAGAGCTATCTTGTTCTTTTGTGTGCGAGTCTTTGCACACCGCTAATGCTAATGTTTTTCTAAGCAATAAAGTTTTCTGATAATGATAATTCATTTACCTTTATATTTTCTTTATGGGTAATGCATTAAACTGAATTTAAAATGAAATTAAAGTGTTCTGGGAGCAGATCTGGGGACATGTTTAGGGTTTATACTATAAAAATAGGCATTTGTAGGCATTTTTTAAACTAAAACACAATATACGCGGGTGCTCTTCGGACGTAACCCCCGCAAAAAGTGGGGGATTACTGAATATGCCACTGTATGTGTGGCACAAGTATGTGAATCTTTACTTTTATTATTGGGTGTGACCCCTTGTGTAGCAATAACTGCTATTGTAACTGGACTATCTTGGCCCAATGCAGCAAAACAGGCCGAAACCATGATACTTCCACCACCATGTTTCACAGATAGGAGTGGGTTCTTATGTTGGAATGTACTGTTTCGCTTTCTACAAATGCTCTTCTCATTTAAACCTGTCCATAAGAAACATTATTTGCCCATGAAACATTTTGGCTTGTTCACATTATCATGAGCAAACTATAGACAGGCAACCGTGCCATGCACACCATTGTTGATCATGAACATGAATATTAAAATGAAACAATTCAAGAGAGGTCTTTAGTTATTTAGAAGTTGTCCTCTGTTCCTTCGTGATCTCACACACTTTTACGCACCTTGCTGTTACACAACTTGCCTTGTCCCTGGATGCCCACTCACCCATGATTGTCATCCCATTAATGGAAAACACCTGACTTGTATGTTATCTTGAATTAATTTCTAATTCTTCACAGGTTCACATACTTTAGGCACTCAAATATGTAATATTGGATAATTTTCTTCAATAAATAAATGACCACACATTTTTTTTCTATATATGTTTAGGACTTATAAGACAAAAATCAATAATGTCATGTTTATGCAGAAATATAGAAAATTCGAAGGAGTTGTCAAACTTTAAAGCACTAATATATAATGTAAATAGATGACTTCCTAATATTCAGATTCTCTTGTGCTGGAATACACTCTTAGTTCCTGCTGTTAGTATGTCATTGGCATCCATAAAATGAATAGAAAATGTTCAAATCCTGTTATTATAATAATTTATTTTTACAGGTCCTTCAAGCCAGACTTTGTCCTGGTACGACAACATGCCTTCAGCATGACCCTAGGAGAGGACTTCAGAAGTCTTGTGATTGGTCTACAGTATGGGGGCGTGGCCAGCATCAACTCCTTGCACTCCATCTACAATTTCTGCAGCAAGCCCTGGGTTGTGAGTGACACTTTGATGCTACCACCATGTTGCTTACTGAGCATATTACTTAGTAAAGCTTTGATAATGATAACAATCGAGAGCTGAACAATATGGACAAGTTATTAGTAATGCTATTAATCAGGTTACATATTGATTAAAAAGAGATCATTGGAGACATTCTCTGTGGAAGAGTGATAGGTCAATATACTCACAACATGCTGTAAAAAGTGATGAGACTTGTCAGATGTTTCATTTAATTATTTCAACCTTCTTTATGGCGTAGGTCAGTATCATAAAGATTAGGAAGCAAGATATTGTGCAGACCTTGACCAACACTTTTATAGTACATTAAACATTAGGGCAGGGAGTCTAACAGGGTGTGGCTAAATAATGCGCTGCATTGCTAAAATTCCATCAAACACGAGAGCGAGAAGAATAATGTACTTCAGCACAGCAGCAAGCAAAGGGTCAACATCACCTATTTATGATCTACAGCAGACTGCTTATACTATAGAGGTTAAACAGTCACATCGTCTTTGTTTTGGTGCAAAACCACAGACAAAACAGATCTGAGGTATAGACAAAACATGCTGCGCACTTCTGAGGGTGGAACAGTTCGGGTAGAGGGGTTGGGTCTCTGTCTGGGTATGTGTGGGATTTATTGTGAAATCCTCCTTACTTCTGAATTTAAAATATCATGCACTTACACCATAATGCGTGTCTTAAATACTGTTTCTGATTATGGCTGTGTTAACAGTAACAGCAGGTTCTCTGCAGATCTTAGAAAAATAAGATCTCAGAACTTCAAAGTCATGAAATGTCTGAAAATGTCTTTATTGTTGTATATTATATCTTTTCAGCCAGAGACCATCCTTTTATTTATTAATTTCATACACATTCATATTTATTTATTGTATACACAAAACATCATCAGTAGAAATCATTTTTCAGTGTCAATAAAAAAGCAGAAAACACATATTTAACAGAAAATGATACACTATGGATCTAGCTTCCATTGGCTGCAGCGTACTGGGTAATACTGCTGCTCACCTCTCATAAAACTGAGGTTTAACTTTCCTGCCTGAGCAAGTACTCCATGCTACACCAATAAGAGTCTTTGTACAAAACTCCTAATGCCACATATGCCTGCCTGCATGACATAAATTATAAGCACAAGAGCATCTGCTAGATGCATTAATTTAAATTGTAGTTCATAACCACATATCAAAGTATATATTCATCTCATCTGTCATAATGAACCAGACATTGTTATTTACAGCATTGGAGTTTGTGGTAGAAATGTTTTTCCATTTTAAAAGTTCTGGAAGACATTATAAAGCCCTGAATGTTAAAATAAATCTTTAATTATAGCAATAATAATCATTATTGTAAATAAATGACCATTATTATTGTCGTCATTTTGTATATAGAAATGCCACCTAAGGTACTTTAGAAAAGATGGTAAGATTAATTCCTGAGCGTTCACTGATTCTTTTGTTTATGTTTGTGTGCAGTTTTCCCATATGATCAAACTCTACCATGCCTTGGGTCCAGAGAAGTTCCCGCTGAACGAGCAGACTTTTTTCCCCAACCACACCCAGATGGTGAGTGCCTGGATCTACTGTTTAATTTAATAACAACTTCTGTCTGCAACCCACTAATTTGTCCCATTCACAATAACAGTAATGTAAACGAAATATCACCAGTTCATCCCTTTTTGGTCAGTTTAACTTTTTCTTTAGCACAGTTCATGTTCACAGGTATGAACATACATACTTTGGTATGAACCTGCCCCACTTCCAGCTGAACCCTGTTTCAGCTCCTTCCTGTATCATCCTGGTGGGGGTTTGGTTTGCATGCTTGACCAAACAGACCTGTCTTCTAGATCTTGTTTTGACCGTTTTCCTTGACTTCCACTTCTTGATGACCCTTTGGATGGTGAAAAGTATAAGCAAGTAGTCTATAAGCAAATATTTAGATACCTATATTGATATCTTGCTTCGAATGAGTCAGTTATCTTTAGTTTCAGGTCCTCAGTCAGCTTCTTAAGATGAGTTCAAGGCTGTTGAGTGGAAAAAACTCTGTGAGTGTGTCATATCTATTATAATGTGGGATTCTCTACACTCAACTTTGATTAAGGCCTAAGGAGTAGTTCAAGCTCTGACATAAGTGAACGGGTGTCCAGGCATTTGCACATACGTTTTATTCTCTTTTAAGAAAATGTTTAAAGAATTGTATATGAAGCATTTTAAATGTGAAGAATATTCTTGTCACTTACAGAAGCAATATAGTGTAATTTCATCGGGGTTGCCCAAATTTTCGCATTTTATCGAGCAATAGCGAGTGGAAAACACAAAAATAATGCTTGTATTACCACACACACGTTATTCAGTGCACTTCAGCTGTTGCAGTGTGAACAGGTCTGGAAACAATCTAAGACTATTCTTAAATGTGGGACGTGAAGAGGAAGAAGAAATAGATGTAGATATATCAGTGCAGAGACAGATTAAAGCTGTATTGTTTCATTTGTATGGTAGTTACCTGTTGTTAGTATTCATGTTTTGACCACTGTGCAAGGACGAACATACAAGAACAAAGATGATTTGTTTATTTAGAATCTGATAAAATGTATATACAGACATCCTGTCCGGTTTAAGACAGGAATTCAAATAGGTATTTTATATTTAAAATATAAACATACATTTTGTTAAATATGACATGTTCACAAATGCAATTTTCATTAAATCTTTATTATAAAAATATAAAACAGAAATTAAAAATCAAAAACATTTCTGTATACCCCTATAGGGAAAAAACGATCACTCCTTAGGAATCGGTGTTTACACACAAACACATAGTCACTGTACACAAAGACTCTCCTGATTCTCAGCCTTTTCCCTAGATACGTCCAGGACAGGATTGACTGCAAGGTGTGTTAGGCAGACAGTATTTTACATTAGCATGATCACCCCCCTCCCCACACAGTAAAATGACGGAGACTAAGGTGGCTCAGAACTTGAGAGATGGCGCAGTTACATTAATTCAGAGACTAATTATTGCAATAGTGTAATAAGTAAAGTGTATTTTGTCTTGACAAAGTGCATTGAAATAAACTGAAGCATGAGTAGACTGTCATGTCATCACCACCCAAGACACCTTAGTCCCTTACAGAGGAATGAACTGAAGATACTGAGAATAGTCCCCATACGAAAAATAAAAGGAAAAAAAAAGAATCAAAAAAGAGCTTAGAGACTAATCAAAATTATTTGCATCTGTTCATCTGTAATAGTTTAATACTTTTACATTTACAGAAATACTTTATCCATAACTAAAACCTCTGTTCATGCAGTTTGTTAGTACCAGCCAGATCATTTCTGGATAATTTCTGGGAGTGAGGTACCATTAAATACGCTAAAGAATACTGTGCAAATAAATGTTATTGAAGTTGCATCGTCACCATATTGCCAAAAAACCAAATAGCCAGCAAATGTTTTGCGCTGATATGATTTCTGGTCGCTGGTGTTTGATATATTTGCCAAAGATTTAAACCCTGTTCTTAAACATTATTGGCCAGTTTCTCAGTCCAGGTTAATGGTACTGAACAACAAGTAGTCCAAGAAGAAAGCTAGTAGCTAATTCTTCATTTCCTCCATCTCTTAAACGAACTCAGTAGGTGTAATATCTGTTTTAATGTCATAAATGGTCATTACATAAAACAGAGGTTTTAGTCAGGTCATCATTTCTTAGCTTATATCATAAACAGCAAGAGAAACAAAATAAATTGCATCTGGATCCCCACTCAAGAAAATAAGTGTTCCCCAAAATTTGTGCTATAAGGTTCATTTTTGCTTGTAAAAAATATATATAATCTGTTATTGTTTGTGACTAGTAAAACCATACATTCTCAGTATATGAGATTATATTGCAAAAATTGAACTCTTCAGCACAAAGCAAGGAGGCAAGCAGAGATCATTTATAAATAGATATTTTACAGCAGAGGTATTCAAATCTCCAGGCCAAATCTGGCCCGAGATTTTGTAATTACTGATAACTGAACAGCTAATGGTGGGCCACATTATCAGGCCTGGTAGAGGGAACGTGGAAATTTGTAGTTTCTGGACCTGCGAGATGTGATTTGAATACCTCTGATTTACAGTATACACTGTGGACAGTTTGTATTCCTGCGTATACACACATACAACGATTCATCAAATCCTTAGTCATAACATAAACATTTCCATTTGAGGGCCATAAAGTATTGCTTTTATAAATTACCTCATACAGACACTTGAATCCATATTCTGTTGGCGTTCAAAGTGCAGTTATTGAAAATCTTGGTTTTAAGTGATGCAGTGTGTTGGCCCTAAACTTGTTACATGATGTGTGTTGTCAAGGAGTGTTGAATGGTGTATAACAATTATTGCTCTATATCAGAACAGTGGAAGTATTTATCCTCTCATATATGCAACAGTTTTGTTGAGGCAGACATTTAAAAAGCTTGTTTAGTGCATTCTTATAAGATCTAAATAAAAGAGGGGTAAAAGAAATCGTAAGGGAAGATTTTAACAGGCAGTTTCTGCTTGATATAGTATATCATATGAACTTTTGCAATGGCATATTCAAAATAGTCTCAGATTTTTGCTATATCATACTTTTAACAATATGTCATCATGGCAGGTTTCAATATTGATACGTTTCCCTGATACAGCTCTTGCCTCTCCCTTTGAAGTCCATTTGAGGGCAGTAACTGCTCAGTGTGTTTTTCTGTGGACAGTGAAGTGCAGGTAGAGTGACCACAGCGTAACCGAATGCAGGACAATACAGGTATGGTCTATGTTAAAGGTGCTAGCACAGGCACCTGTGGAAGTTGGCAAGACGTGGCCTGTTTCAACGTGTGGGTAAAAAGGCAGACTGAAGGGGTTAAGGGGTAGTAGAAAGATGGTTGAAAAGGAGAAAAAGATCATGGGAGTGTTCAGGGGTCAGTGGTGTTGATGGTGGTTTTGTCACGTGAGGTCATTCCCCGGTACCAGCTACAGTAGCCCTCTTTTTGCTGGATGCAGGCATAGTGGCGAGACTGGTAGCCAGGGTAGCCGAAGTGGGACAGCATGTCCGTCCACAGGCACTCGTTCTTTGAGGTCACAAAGCAGGGCAGGTAGTGACAAGGCTTAATCTACAAGAAAAGAGGAGCAAGACTATAGATCTGTAGCTTCAAAGCAGAGAGTCAAATTATGCTCTAGGAGGCTCTAATTATGCTCTATAGTCTCACTGACTATATTTCTTGTCTTTTTAACGACTATGAACAACAGCCGGCTAATTTATAAAACTGACATAGATTTGATCTAAAATATAGTCATTTACATCAGGAAAATGTACAAAAGTGATAACACCTCCAGGTTACAAGGTTACACCTCCAGATTCCCTGATGTACAAGAGAACTGAGTCATGCAGGGATTAAATATTTACCATATTTTTTATTTAAGCAGTTTTTGTTTTAGTAAATTCACAAATTGTGACTCAGTATTTTAAGATGTCTTTCAAAATTCATAACATTTATGACCAAATTATCACACAGTGAGGCTACATTAATTGGAATGTTGACAGAAAAAAGTCCAAATAAACTATAAGCCAGGCAATGAATTAATTTAATAATGTGAAGAGAGGTGGGGAAAAAATGGTCTTAATGTGCTCGCAGTTGATCACATATATATTTCTGTGGCTTTTGCACACTGAATTCATTACTTCCTCTGAGGTTGAAGGAGCTAACCGGGTATTATTATTATTATTTGCATCTTCCTATACATAACCAATGGAAATGCCAATGGATGTGGAGGAAGATTCAGAAGGTGAATGGGAAAACATTAAAATGTTTTTCACTTGTATATATGTAGTTCTTGTAGAACACTACAAATATGGCTTTAAATGACATGTTGACTAAACTGATGGAAGGTTCATGTTAAGACTGGCAGAAGCTTAGGGCATTCAAAGGATACGTGTGTTTTCAATGCGCTAAAGCTGGTGTATAGCATGCAATGTCAACATTATTTGCATTTTATTTGAGCAGTCTGTTCAACACTGGGCTCTTTGTGACTCAAGCACAAAAATGTGGGTATGTGGGATAGGCATGCAGCAGCTCTGATTAATAACTTGCTGAAGAACCAGGCAGAAGCCAAAGCCAAGTTACAATAGTAAAAGTGTGAGTCTGTATGTGAGTATACTCGTTCTTACCCACACCCCCAAACACAAACACACCTTCAGAAGTTCTTAATTTGGGATTTTTGTAGGAGTTCAAATGTAAACCTTTGATTGTGGGATCATATTTTTCCCACCAGCTGACCTGATTTATGAATTGTTAAATGTACTTTTAGAGGCACTACTACTAAATCTGCTGTTGGATCTTTAGCATGTTGTATCTTTAGTGTATCTATTTACATAATGTAACGTGGCCGATGGCTGCAGTCAAAATATTTAATCAGTCATTAGCAGGACTTCATGTTGGACTGAACTGACAGGGAAAGTAATTACGGTCTAGTCAAGTGCTTTCATAGTCTCTGTGGAACTGTATATCTTCCCATTGCCTTGTAAGCTTTGACATCTGTAAATCTACATTTTCCATAGTACAGTGTACCCCATATGTTCATTTTCAAGAACCACATGGATCTAAGCCAAAATCGTGTGTGTGTGTGTGTGTGTGTGTGTGTGTGTGTGTGTGTGTGTGTGTGTGTGTGTGTGTGTGTGTAATAACAGTATAGAACATGCTTGGCAGCCAGCCAAAGGGTGGCACAGAACCACCAATTAGATCAAAAGGCTCAACATCTGGGCTTTGAAACTTTAATAATGCTAGCAAAGAGCTTATAAAACATAAACAGTTAAACAGAATTGAGTTTTTCCATGTTTTGTATTCCTTTAAAGAAGAAATTGGGTTTGTTGGTGTATAGTAAGATAAGACGTTGTGTGCACATGTGTGAAAATGTGAGCTTGTGCTGGCACGTCAGAGTAGTGTGTTGTGTTTAAAAAAAACAACTCTGTTCCTGGCTTTGCCCCGGCCCCGGCCTCTCCGGCCAGTGCCAAGGGGGCGGTCACTCTCCTGCCTTGCAAGCCCTGAATCATCCAGCCCTGGTGCAGCACAGTCACGACCACTCACCCTGCAGTTGCAACCCAGCTGGTAGCGATGGTTGATTCCCTTCTTCTGGGCAAGGGATAAACGTTCCCACCTTTCATTGAAGTTACACAGCCCCGTGTAGACCTTTCCTTCATACACACGGCCTGAGAAGGAAAGAGGAATGATTATTAATGTCTCTCAGACTTTACTGATCAGATGAATCGAAGTATGTAATCAAGCAACAGTCATTTTATTTTTGGCCAATCTTTAACAACTAAAGTTTCAAAAGGGTTTGTATTCTACAGTTTCCTTCTATTTATTTTATCCTGGACCATCTTAAATGATTCTAACATAACCACCTTCAAACCTCCTCAGAATTAAACAGGGTATCAGATAACCTGTATTGCAGGACTGAAACTTCTATTAGAACTTCAGCATGAATGGGCATGACTAAGCTACTGTAGGCTGAATAAGGACATATGTAAATGTGGCCTCACAAAAACTGTTTTGAAAGTGGGCTGTTTTGCAGCTTAGAGTCCATATATGGGCTGAATGAAGAGGTAAACATTTTGAAACTTTAACCATATTTGCACATTTCAAGATTTAGAAAGACATAGCAGTATAATGACAGTACAAATCATAATACAGTCCATATCCCATATAGCAGCCCTAATGATAAAACACTGCATAGAAAATTGCTGTAAATCAATCTAATCAAGCAGACAGGCTATCAGTTGTGTACATTTAATTTCTAACAGTTTCTCATGTAAGAAGTTATGCCGATAGTCTTGAATACACCAATAGTGTGTTCAATAATATAATCATTTATGTCCACACTGTAGTGAGGAACAGCTACACTATACAGTGTAAATTACAGAATGGAGAATACCTACAGAAAGATTTTGGAAGTCCATGTATCATTCTCAGTAGGCAAAATGCATCTTAAAGACGGGACTGAAAATCACATGCAGCACATTTTGATGCATTTTATAATCAGTGTGTTACATAAATGCACAGTATTTAGGTCAGATGGGTTTAAGGCCTGTTAGCTATGGTAAACTATTCTTGAACTGTGCCATTAAATTAAACTGCCTCCATCTATATCTTGATTCTCCAAAGGTCCTTCAGCGATTATTTTTAGCTGCTGGCTGTTTGCGGCTTATCACCTATGACAGGATCCCAACCTCTGTAACAGGTGCACCAGCCCAGCGCTGCTTTGGAGCCACGCTGGCATGGCAGTAGACTAAAACTCCGTCTGTATGCTCTGTCTCCCCTTGGGTGTCATACTTATAGCTGGATTATTTTAGACACTGGTAAAAAGAGATCTTATCTGACTCTCGGGTGGCGCGCACTCCCACAAAGTTCATGATGTGGGGAGCATGCACGCAGTGATCAAAGTTAAGCTCATCATTTGACTGATCTCACGGTGCTGAAAAAGCCCATAAAGAGAGCGGACACCAGCCACTTAAGATGAGAGAACCAATTATGGACCCAAACAAAGTACGCAAGGAAGGTGGTGTTGTGACTGTGAGAGAGAGCACGAGAGGCATGGAGGCTGTGGTCCAGCTTTGTAGCATTTTAAACTGTAGAATCTATTTACTCAGTGACCCTAAATCCAGTGGCAATTTACCATTACACCGAATTGCTGCAGTTCTGTAAAGCTCATTCGGCTTCACAACAGGTACATATACTTAGGTTAGGCTTGGTTAGTTATGAAGCACCACTATTCTTCATTAAGCTAGCACAGCACTGTTTTCTTGTCCTGGCCTTTCCACTGCTTTTTAAATGTCCCATTATCACTGTCTGTAATAGTCTAATCTGCCCCATCAGAGCTTTCTGCAGATTGTTAGACTATTTAATGTGCTGGAAACTGCAGGCCTGGTGTGTGCATTTAGCTCAACGGTGCTTAAGGGCTGTGAACGGGGGGAAGGTCTGTCACTCGCAGCAGATCTAGTGCATTTAAGTCAAACTTTATTAGCAAACTTGCTTGTGTGCAGCATGCACTAGCTTGGGTTAAGCAGACTGCCCACCACTGGCCTGTTACTTGTAGAACTACTAGTGTCACTTGCTTTCAACTGACCACTAATATCAGACTCAAGTAACAATGTTGTTCGCTTTTATTACTTTACACTTTCTAAAGAAATTAGTGCTAATTTGGTGAAAAATAAGCATTGACCTTACCTGTGATCAAGTACTGGTACTTGTTGAGGTCAAACCTGACTCCACATAAGCTCTCTGAGGCATCTGTGTAGATGTGTTGGACATGCTGCATTTTATTGAATCCTTTATACATCTGTAGGAGGTGAAAGTAAACAGGATTAGGACTGAGTAGCACAAAATTAGCAAACTTTTGTTTAAAGCTCTCTATCTCTCTATTTTCTAAACCTACTCTAATGAGTTCAGGTGAACCAGATGCCTCCTGACAGAGTAAATGTTTGTACCGAGAATTGTCCTTATGGCCAATATGATTTCTTTGTCTAAAGAGCAACAGGAAATCCCTGCTTAGATGCACTGTTTTCAGAAAAAATGAAGACACACTGTGAGGATTAACCATAGCAATATTAAACACCAGCGTTTATGGAAAAACCCAGAGCTCTAAATACAATTCCAAGGAATTTTCTTTTTAGGTATTAAGTCTTGTAACCGTTTAAATAGACAGATTTGGGCGTGTCTGATAACTTAATTTGGAAATTGAAAGTGCTCTTACACAAGGATATAGGGGTGCCATCTCAGCAAAGTATACAAAACATTTTCATTTTTACCTTATATTGGCCTTGACCTAGAGCTTCATTACAAGGATATCATTTTCAGCAGCCAGAGACATCAGCCCCATTTGCAATATGTGATGTCCTACAAACTGCAGCTGTCTTAGTCAAGTGACTTATTTTTTTAGTCAGGCACTTAGAACGTGTGCCCTTTTGTTTAAGTGAATGCATTTTTGCTCTAGTCATACAGCAGCAATGGAGCAGTATAGTTGTGGAACATTAGCAGTTTAATGGGACTTGGTGCATAATTGGTGCATGACACTCCTGCTGACTTGCCTTCATCTGTTTAACGGTGTAGCGCATAGTGCCAAAAGGTCCGTCCTTCAGTTGCTTCTTCCCCACCACTTTGGCTCGGATCACTACAAACAAAGCACACAAGCGCGTCCTGGTTAATATCATAGAGACAGTCACATGCAAAGGGAGCAGAAACCCAGATGCTTCTGATTAAACACAACAAAGCCAGAATAGCAGCAGTAAGCAGATTCAAGTAGCTGTTTTTCCACCAGCTGAACTCAGGGGGTTACAACAGTAGGAGTGATGACTGAGGACAACTTTTGCCTTTCAGATCGTACTAAAACATGTTTTATGGACAGATTATCATACCAGCCAGCTTTCACTGATTTCTTGATGGATAGTCCCTGTATCTGTACACTGGGTGTTCAATAACACATAAACAAACTGCAATAGCAGATCAAGCAGCAGCCATAAACAAGGAAACTTGCAATTCTACACTGACTTTAGAAAAAGAGGTTAACCAAAACAGTTATTGCTACCAGAAAATGAAAAACTGGTTAGCATTAGGCAAATAACATCATGTTGATTTATGGCTACTAGCTTCTATTCTCTTTGTGCAACATTATCATGATCGGTGTAACAAACTAATAAAGAGCAGACAATGAATGACAGCTTTAAGGATTTCTGTCTGGACAGATCTTGCTATACCCTGCATGAACCAGAGGAGACAGTTATCACATTTCTCTTTGACTAGCAGTGGATGTCATCAACAAACCAAGTAAAAAAAGTAAATCGTTTTTGAAATGTAACTGATACATGCCAACAGCTTCTGAATTAGGTTTAAGTGGTCCACAGCACAGCTCCACAGCTAGGCTACTTGTATGGGATCAAAATCACAACCCAGACTTTAACTAGTCTAAGAGAATCTGGTCTGAAGTAGAGTCTGTTCTGAAGGCATTGCCCAATCTGTCATCTTGTCCATCTCTCTGTGGCTGAGAAACTGAAATGTCTCCTTTGAAAGCAGATAATGAGGGCATGACAGCATTACACCGTCTCACCGTCTACTCCCACCCTCTGAGAGACGAACCCACATGAGCCAGAGCCTCAACAGCCACAAGACTGAGATCTAATCCGACTGCATTTTAAATAAACAGTAGCCTGATAGCGGGAATAGTCAAAACGTCTGTGGCTTGGTTTACGTCTCCTCACAGACAGTCTGAAATGATTGAGTTCCATTTTAAAAGAGCCAGCCAACGGGCCAAGGCTCGTCTGTGCCATGAATAGTTTTCTGTAATAGAAAAACACCCAAGCCCCCATCTCTCCTTCGGCATTATCAGCTCTTAAACACCAGACTGAGTGTGTAGTTCACCTGCTACTCTTGACCCAAGAAAGAGAGAGAAAAAAAAAAACATACGGAAGAGCCACAGACTTAAAGAAGGAGAGGTGATGGTGGAATCTCATGACAGTGTTAATGTTTGTTATCTTTCCTCGTAGGAATTTCCTTCCCACATTTCCTTAAGGCCCACATTCCTCAGGCTGCTCCATACACACACACACACACACACACACACACACACACACACACACACAAAACATTCCTCAGGAGGGAGAAAAGTTCTAGCATTTTCTCTAAAGTCACAGAACATCAGAACATAGTCGGCTAGGGATGGACAAGCAAAATGATTGATGGAGGATACTGGCTGCAACTTTATAACTTGCATAGGTTATTTAATAGGATATCTTTTTATCTTAACATTTTTATTACCAATAATGCCTCTACCAGTCACACATTTTACTCCCGTGATGTAACTTTTCAAAAAACAAGAATGCCTAATAATTTCGCAAATGTTTATAATTCGCACATGCAGAACAAAGCGCACTGAGTCAAGACACCCACTCAGTTCCACAGCTACAACACGACTAACTGTGTCAGCTGCACGAATACTTAAACTGCATTCGGGCTTCTGGATTTACACTGTTAGGACTAGCATCAGACTTCTGTCTTGTATTCTATGGCCATAGAAATTTAACACAGTGAGGTATCAAGAGGTCAGGGCTTTTTGCATTGAACCCAACTCACAAACACTGTGCGTCAAAGTTCAGGCACTTGAACTCAAACTCTTAGATGGAGATGGTCAGGATAGCGCGACCGTCTGGCTGTTTCAAAGGCCAGCAGCAGTGTAAAAGATAATGACCATGTGAAAAGAAGCCAGTCTGCTTGAGAGACAGAATCTGTGTCCCTTTTATAATCCATCTATCCCTGCTGGGCATGTCCACACTTGTAGCTCCTTTCTAAAACTAAAGAAGTAAACACCAAACATGTCTTGAATGACTGACTACAGATAAAAAGGACTTTTCACCAACTTTTCCTTTAAATCAGCCGCTCTTAATACTGCTTCTGGTGACCACAACACTGCACATTGTTTTGAGAAATCGGCACCGCTTATACAGCTCATAAACTTATTATAGAGCCCTTCATGAGCTTGATCAGGTGTACTGGGAGTGGGGAATAATTGAGTATTTTTTAAAAAGCATTTCCCTCTATAACTGCATTCTCATGGGTGTGTGAAACATCAGTCATGGCCCAAGTATGGTGTCAAAGTTTGCATCTAGCCAGTACAGATCAAATACCTGGAACTGATTGTGATTTGGGGGTTTACCCAGGTACATCAGGAGGTGACTTCAAAGAATGCATTTCACACAGAGGAGTGGCAATGGCATCAGAGGAACAACCACATAACTGTTAAGTAACCACACCAAACCCATTCTACACGTTTACCAAGAATTTATTCAAATTTTTGTACTCCACAAACAAACTGCTTCCACTACTCGGGGTGGCAGTGGCCAAAAAGTCACAGGTTTGAACCCCTACTTTCTACCATTGTGTCCTTGAGCAAGACACTTAAGCCCCAGTTGCTCCAGGGGAACTGTCCCTGTAACTAATGATGGCTAAGATAAGAGCCTCATCCAAGCGCCCCCTTTACACTATGAACTCCCACAAATATTCCCTGCTTTAAGTATATTATTTAATAGGCAGGCAATTTTGTGTAAAAATCATGTCATTCTATTTTAAATATCAATTTTAGGAACATGCAGGATCTGGAGTAAACCCTCTCAAGCTGAGCAGAGTTGTGATGTCAGCAACGACGCTGCTGTTCCAACAGATTGAGAATTCTGCGTCCTCTAGTTATGCCTGAACTGGTCCAAACCCCCTAGAATGGAAGTACCCTTAATTTAATTACAAGGTATTTGTGTGATGTAAAAATGCCTAGTTTTAGTGACGCATCATTACAGATTTCACATGATTTTTGACATACAAAGTAACAGAAAAAATGGACATTTGTATGAAAACAAGACGTCAGTCATGTTTTCTACTGAAAGGAATGGACACAGAGGAACTAGGGAGAAACACCCTACAATATGATGCATGTTGGTGCTGGTGTACTAGTAATTTAAGGGATACAATGCATATCTGTTCTGACCTCCACTTCAACACTAGGCCTTCGTCTCCTTTTTGTATAAGCCACTATTTTCCACATTTTACGTAATACAGTATTACTAAGAGGTACTAATGCTTCACGGAGTTTGACTTACATTCGAGAATGTTGGTGGTGATTTGCTGTTAGAAAAGCAACTGGGTTATGGCTCAAACACAATAAAATCCTTCCCTGTAGGAAGTGAAGCATTTATGTGTTAATTAGTCACATAAAGAGGCTGCGCAGCTCAGTCAAACACAAGCTTTTAGCACATTTTTTTCCCCTCTGGACATTATGAATTGCAAATTACATGATACTTCCTTTCTCACAATACTACAGAGTACTAATGTTAAGTCGTAGTAATACAGTATCACTGTAAAGGTGCAGGATGGGTGAAGGCTGACATTTTAATGCCCTGATGCAACTGTCTCATGGTTATTTGCTAAAAGGGCTGCTGTTAGTTTCTTTACAGTATATGCTTACCAGATGTAGGGTGAAAATTCCAGACATGATTTGGGCCAGTTTTTTTTCATATGGATGACTGGGAGGGCCCTCACAGTTTTAATGAGCCCTGGAGTACCACTCACCTAAATTAGTTCCCCAGTGTTGCAGATTGTTTGGCTGCACTTTGAATGCACTTTTCCTTCAACTTGTAAAGTAAAAGCAAACAGCTCTTGTGAATTATTTAGTAGCATGACAGGCATTTGATTCAGATAGGTAAGAAAATAACAGAAGGTGTGGGACTATGGAAATGGCAAAAAAAAAAAAAAGTGTTGTTTGAAGCTGACTGAAAGTGACCCTATCATGTTATAGGTTATAGGACCAGCAAGCATTATATAATCCTGTATATAAAGACTTAGTGACACACTCTACCACCCCCCTACCAAGCATTTAGCTTAGACCTGAGCCTCTATAAATGCTCTTGGCAGAGACACCCCTGCATGGTACAGTCCAGCCCAGACCACATGACCTTGCCCCCAAAGCCCCTCGCCCCGCCACCTTGGCTGGGCTGATTTGGCAGTGTTTTAAACCTTCAAGACCAAAGTATAGGGCAAAACACTAATCTGGTGCATGAAAGCCCTTTAGTCTAGAAGGTCTCACTGAATAGGCCATTTCAGTCACGTCCAAAACTTAACCAAATGGATCTGTTCACAAAGCCAACTCCATTACACCCCAATCGGAAGGTATGCAACCTAGTCATATAGGCAGGAAATGAGCCTTAGTCTAGAAATTTGTGTTGATGAAGTCTCAGCACAGGTTAACTACAGCGAAAAGCACTGCCCTGTACAGTCTGCTGAGCAAACCTCAAAAGTGGCAGCCATTAAAGAAAATTTTCATTCGTTTCTATTCTGGCTTTGTGTTCAAGTGCTCCTCAGTAGCAGTGGAGCGCTTAAGGTGACATTCATGATTCATCGCCGTGCTGTTTATTACAGAGTACTGGGTGCCTAAATGTGTCTGAGTCATCTTCTTCTTGTAGCCTTTGTAGTTAAAACGCATTTCATAAACACCCAGAGCAATGCAACCAGCTGTATGCTGCAATTCATATTCTGTTGTTTGACAAGCTATGTATCACGTCAGTTTTCACTTCCACATAGATCTAAATGAAATCCAGATTCTTAAAATTCTGTGTAGCACTAAAAGGTTCACACAAGTTTCACTATAATAACGAACAATCTGAAGTCATATGAAGAAGGAAACAAAAGGAATTTCAGAATTCCTCACATTTACAAAATAAAATCCATCATTAAAGCTACTGGATATCTAAAAGCCAAAGTAAAACATCTATTAGCACTGGAGATCCAGTATCTTTTTCGGCAAGGATTGCACACACAAAATGGGATCTGGAGAGCCATTCTGCGTGGATGGTTTAGTTATTCCATGCAGTGCAAGAACGGCTGACACTGTTTTAACCGAGGATGCCGCACAGTCGTGGGAGTAGAGCAGCGAGGCGGCAGCAGATGCAGCGACGTCGCTCAGAAGCACTCTGGGCAGCCGTTCAGAACCGGAGAGGACCTTGAAAAAGGGATTTTCGCAGGGCTCACCAGTGCCTGTGGCATCTCAAAGAGCCCCAGTTTTTTTCAGAGCCAGCTGGATGAGAGGCAGATTAAAGCAGATGAAAGGCAGAAGCTGATCCACCGCCTATATAAACGTGGCTGAGGAAACAGAGCCCCGTCAGAGTGCATGGATTTTGGTACTCATGTTACCCCATTTAAGCAAGAGAGAGAGTGATAGGACTCCCCTCGGTGTTGGCCTAGAGCTTAACAAAGACCTAGAGCTATGTAGAACATCAGTGGTTAACCACAAGGGGGAGATTGAACTTAGAAAAAAACATATGTTTAAGAAACGCAGTGCTTCCTGTTTTCTCTGCCATGACCTTTACATCAAGCTTCAAACATGGTTCACTGCTGGGTCAAGGACCACTTGCAGGCCAAAACGAGGAAAGGAGGGAAAATAACCTTGTAACATCCAAACCTGCTCTTTGATGGTCAAGCAGACTTTGGGCAACTATAACTGGTTCATTTCAGCAGATTGAGAGTATCTCACTCAGTATCTCACTCAGAGTCATATTTGTGAGTCAGTATTGTGTGCAGTAGAGGCTTGATGGACAGATATACACACATTTAGTAATCAACGCATGTACCCACTATCCAAACCCTGAACATTTGTGCTCACCTCCTTTCTGTAACTCAACCTTTCACAAAATGAGGTAAACAATGACACTTTCTTTCATGCAATACTTAAATAATGACTATATATATTTGAATATATATCTTAAGTAATATACCTTTTTTATAATATTGCTACAGTATTTCTATAGCTCTTCTTCAAAAGGAGATCAACTCAATTCAAGCACTAAAGGGTCACTTAACCCCTCCACAAGCAGCAACTGCCTGAATTCTTTTCACCATAGAAGCACAAGCATCACCAAGCGGTACTCTGGATATATTTAAAGACATCCACTGATCAAAAACATTATTCTCTAGAACAAAAACCTTTTAAAACTTTGCCTTACGAGTCACGTGCTGGTAGTCAAAGCCAGGAGAGCCGAACTGTAGCAGCTGCATTCGGCCATAAGTGAAGAATGTGAGCGGCTCTATAAAGGCCATAAAGTAAAGTGCCGCTTGCGCAATCATGGAAACCGTGGTTGTGCAGTCGTGCTGTTTTGTAAGTGGACAAGTTTCTCACCCAGTTTATATCACATATGGGTGGAGGCGTCCGGCTTCTAGTAAAACCATCAGCCAGCGATACAAAAAACACACAAAACACGCAGAGCACCGGGGCCTGTTGCCATGGTTACGCTTAACTCTTCCCTCCCTCCAGCTGCAGAGAAATACTTTTCCACGCGTGTGGTCCATTCATTACGCCTCGTTTTAATTTCTCTCCAGATGTTTACAGTGTGCTGGCGTGATAAGTGCTGTAAGTCAGTGGCCCCTTTGCTCCCGCTCGGTTTCCACGTGTTCCTGGCCTCAAGCACAATAACGCGCCTTTTCTTAGTTTCACGGAATATTTCAATACATTTACTAAATAAAAAAACCCACACATTTTTAGATGAATATAAAACAGGAGTCGAGCGCTGTCTAAGAGAAAGAAATGGTGCAGAAGAGGCAGGTGGAGCTGAACATGGTTCTTACCGATGTCGGAGCTGCAGTAGGCGTCCTGAGGGTGCGACAGCGCGCAGGAGCAGGCCTCGGCCAGCAGGTCCTCCCGCAGGGTGCAAAGCGCCAGCAGCGCGCACAGCAACTGGTAGCGAGGCTCCATGGTCAGAAGTGTGCGGGCTCTTCTCTCGCTGGGGGCTGTCTGTGAGAATGAGAGTGCGTGTGTCTCCTCGTCTGCTCTGCTCTCTCTTCAGTGCTGCTTCATATAAAGGAGAAGAGAGACACGCCCCCCAACACCGCCCCCTCCGTGCCTGCCGTTTAAAAATAACACGCATGACATCGGAATGAAATTCACCAATGCTTTTCGTCATTTATTTTTTACACGAGAGAAAAAAAAATAAAGGACAACCGGGATTTGTTAAGGGAAACAGCTTAAATAGAAAAAGAGCAAAACAAGAATTCAGTCAAAATAGGATTTTTTAAAATGTATTTATTTATTTGGCTATGCTGAAGCAGAAGCAGTCATCCATCTGAGGTTTCCCTGTGGTCTGGGCTGCTGGGGCTGGTCACTGCTGGAAAATGCTTGCTTCATGGAATAACACATGCGGTGAATTTCCTATCAAGATAGTCGTTCATTCTCTTAGACTGTACAGTATGAGGATAAGTCATTGTCATTTGATGAGTTTGGCAGTTTTGCCTCCCTGATTTTGAGCTGATCAACAACAGAACAAGATTAAGTTATATTTAGGTTGAGTGTTACTGCGCCACACTGCCATAACATCATTAGTCTACTAAATGCCCTTCTGGGGTTTTATATTTGCTGAAAAAATGTGTTCTTGGGCACAGATCCTGAAATTCACGTTTCACTATATTTAGTATAGTATTACTATAAAAGTAATTTGGTCCTAATCTACAGGAACCACATTTTGTCTTCTTGGCAGAATTTCAAGCAAATAAAACAGTCTTTGTAATCGGACACATTTCACATAAACTCAGTTTCCCGTTTCTTCTATAGCTTCTAAAGACATAAGAAATAGAATATGAGTGCAGTGAATTAAAGCTACAGTTAACACCCCCACCAAATCCTCCACAGAGGGCCTGAACACTTGAATTAGTCAAATTAAGCTTAATCCTCCTATTTTTCATCTAGTTGTTTTATGTAAGCATTTCACAGAGCAGAGCAGAGACATCGCTCTCAATGCTTGATCTTTCCAGCGTCAGGCTGAAGGTGCGGGGTTGTATAACGTCAGTAAGAACCCGCCAAGTCAGCCACCCCCTGACCCCTCAACCTTCATATTAAATCACTCAAAAGATTTTTGTGGCCTAAAACAGCGAAAGGGGGGGGGGGGGGTTGTACTCCAGTGTTTATTAATCCAGTCCTTGGAACCATTGAAACAGTCCATGTTTTTGCTTTATGCCGGCTCAAAACAGACCAAGCCATCAAGAATACTGGCCTTGTCTCTGCTATAGGATTTGCGGAAATTTTCCGGTGTCAAATTCTTTCTCTGCATTTAAACAGTTTATTAAGTGAAGCGGCAGGCAGCCTAGAACACAGCAAGAGCTCTCTAACCACCAGACCACCAGCTGACCCTAGGAGGTCCCATTTTTGCTTCACCCATTGTCACAGTAACCTTAGTATTAAATATTTGTATTTATTTTTTAAAAGATTTGGATAATATTATTATCTGTATTTTATCAGTTTCCATTCCAATAGCAGAATGGCCATTGGAGTCCAGCTGAAATGGGTTAAAAAGCGAAACTGATAGAATTAAATCAACTGAGTGTGAGACATTTGGCAGACATTCAGAACAGTGTACAGTCATTAGTTACAGAGACTGTCCCTCTGGAGTAGCTGAGGGTTAAGTGCCTCGCTCAAGGACACAATGGTCATTGGGTTCACAGGCAAGTGTTTTACCCACTAGGCTTCTACCACATTCATAGCACCATTTGTCCTTAACACATACTTCTAAACCTAGTGCTCTTAAGAGCTTTTGCTCTCTGCATGTGCACAGATTTAGAGAAGAACCAGAGGGCCCTGAAAGACAGGTTCAGGTGTATCAGGACAAAGGTTAGAACAAAAGTGTGGACACTCTGAAGTACCCTTACGATTGTGTTTGAGTGTTTTTGGTTTCCCTTGTAATATTATTGTAATATTGAATGAGCATATGGCCTTGGTCTGTTTGGCCGTTAGGAAGAAGTGCAGTCACAAGTTCATGACCTGTGGGTGCCCTTCTGTCTAAAAATGGCCCAACTGAGAATTGGAATTGAACAAGCATGACTTGGCAGGACTTTCTTTATTTTCCTCTGATAAGGATTCACATGCCTGTATTGGATAATGCATTTTTCAGAATAATGCAAACCCACGTGACAAGCAATTTTTTTTTGTTCACTTCACATTTGTGTTGTATAATGATGTCATCACACCACAGTCAGCGCAATGGGTGTTGGAAAAGTTCCACGTTAGTTTATGTAAAAATTCTTATCAGTCATGAGGCAATTTCCTTAGCGACACTGTGTTTATTCTATCCTCTCCGCCCATGTCTGTTTTTTTGGGCTTTTGAATTTGCAGTGTGTTCATGGGTGAACTGGTAATGGTCGGCTGAGATGGTCTTTTGTAGTGTTCTGTCTGATGGCAAGGCAATGAGCTGTTGCAAGCAAGTTCCTCTAATACTTGAAGGTGTAGCATCCATCACATTCTCTAAACACATTTTACTATCTGGCACCAAGAGTTTGGTACGATAGTGCAGTGCATAACATCCAACATGCAAGAAAATATATTTAACAATAGTTATTATTCAAATACATTCAAATACAGTCAGTTCATGTACATTTAGCTGCAAAGGCAGCCTACTTCACTGTTTTTAATGATGTCACGAATACCATCACATATACACATATCCTACTCAGTGTACAGCTGTTTACTTCTATCCATTTACAATGAAGTCTTAAGAAGAGTTTCAGCAGGGACTGCTGTCAATGGGGCCGCTAATCAGAACAGAGCTGTCATCGGTGGAGCCTGGATAAAAAAGATAAAATACACGAAAATGTAGGATATGGGTTCTTTAATGTGTTAATATCCTCACATGCTCTCCCACTATGCCACATTCTTCAAACACACAAGTTCAACTATGAATCTAGTAGGCTTTGGGATTAGTGTGTTTCACAGTCTTTAATTTGCATGATATTTAAATGACTATTGTGTGAAAATAAGAGGTTAACATTTGAAGAGTTCTTTTATTGTTTTATTTGAGCAGAGTGAACGAATATGTTTCGACACTCTTATTTTTATCAATGTGTTCAGAATAATCAGCTCTGTTTTGAACCCAGTCACATTGAAATATAAGGTTTGAACTGGTGTGTTTTGTCAGATTATAATCATTACATATCAAAGTATGACATGTTGTCTGTATCATGCAACTCTAATTAAAAGATTTCTGCATTCCTTGCTCAGAGACAACCTTTTCAAGGCATGGTGTACGATCGCATCTTATTGTAGTGATTTGGCAGGAATAAAAGGTCACTTCATAAATACAGTGATTTAAAACTGCAAAACTGAATTGTCTCAACCCTTGTTGCGCATCCAGTCTGTATTGTTTGACATCACCTCTGTGAAATGCATTATATCAACATGTCATCTTTTCTGCACTTGTGTCATCCACAAATGATGTCACTGCTTCTTGGTTTATCAGTTCATAAGCCAAAAAGACTACTTGACAAATATCACATCTGAGGCCCTTAATGATGTGACATGATGAAAGAGCCATGGCTAACACATTGCATCAAGTGGTGGGAAGACTGCTGGTTTTCTGGAGGCACAGTCATAGGCCCATACACAAAAGGCATGGGTGTAATTGAAACAGAACTCTCTACCGAAGATTTCATTTTCTCAGCCAGTCAAATTACACATTTTGATGCATTGAATTTTGTATTGCGCATTTCATACAGCTGGGCTAAGCATGATGCATAACCACAAAACGACCACACCAAGATCCATTTATTATAGAAGAAGCAGAGTAAGAACCCTCTGCCTTCTGTTCCACGTGGTGTGTTTTATTACTTAAATCACAGCTAGTTAGATGGAGACCAGTCATCAGAAGGTAGTATAAATATTAAGTGTGTATTATGCAATAAAACAATAGAAGTGTGACTCAGTGTAAACACTTCTGAGCATCAGGTGTTGTGCTGCCATGCATGTAATTTTATACAGCCTCCACTCACTCATGTGCACGTCGCTTTGCACAAGGAATATAATTACCGAAAGATTTGCGCAGCCTTGAAAATGCAATACATCATAAAGCTGCACCCAAGGCCACACTCTACAGGAAAATGTTGGATCACGAAACTGACGTTCTGACTGGCTAACTTGTGCACTGGAAGTTTTGCAAAACATAGCAACATAACATATTCAAACAAAATATTATCTGCTTAAATACATTCGCACACGTATAATGAAATGTGTTCAGGTCATTTTTGTACAAAATCTGGCATAAATCCATCAGCCATTAAAACCATTAATATTAATAATAATAATAACAATAATAATAACAAGAGGAACAGTGCCAAAAGATCTGAGAGAGCGAAAGGGAGAGTAAGAAGTTAGAAGTTGAGTGAGGTAGGGAGGAGCAAGGCTGTGGAGGGCTTTAAAGGCGATGAGTAAAACTTTAAACTTAATTTGAGTTTGAATTGGTAGCCAGTGTAACTGAGAGAGGATAAGGGTGATGTGGACAGAGGTAAAACTGGGATCAATTTGGGTCATTTTATTTTCAGTGAAATGTAAAAAACATGGTCAGGTGTGTTACGGCAAGATTTTGAAGGAGGTTGGAGGCGTTTATTAACAGTCCGGAAGAGGCTCCAGGGTATGGAATTAGCACCAGTTCTAACGCAGGAATGGTTGAGACGCTGGTTAGTGGCATTCATGGCTCCATGGGCAAGAGGGGAAACAGGGATACACAGACATTTCATAGAGGCTTGGTCATTAAGCAAACCACTGAGTGTCATCATAAAAAGAGAACATACTGTCCGAGGAGGATAGATTAATCTAGGACTTAATGAGGACTGAACAGAAACAGCAAGCTGGTCCTGACAGACAGACTTAAAATTACAAAAAAACATAGATACAGTATATTCTTACAAAGAGAAGGTGTGGAGACAGAAAAGCTACATCCAATGAGCTTATGATCAGAAATACTTGATTCTGAACCGTAAACACGGATAGCATTCAAACCATGAGTATGAGTGGGAAAATCAACATACTGGGTTAAGTTAAAGCGATCCAGTACAGAAATAAACTGTACATTTCGTGTCAAAATGGATGTAAAAGTCACTACAATCATGGAGAAGCAGAGAGAGGAAGTTATAGGTAGGAGTTCATTAACTTCTGACAGACTAGCAGCCGTTTTGGGAGGGCGATAAACTAATAGCAGCAGCAATGGGGGAGAAGAAACAAACAAAGTTCTTTGATTGATATATCAGATCTGTAAACCAAACCAAAGCCACCTCCTCCGTCTGACTTTGGAGAGATAGTTGTATCCAGGAGGAGTCGACAAGTTAAAATGAAAACAGACACCAGGTTGTTGCCATGATTCTATAGTATAAAACAAGTCTATTTTCTGTTGGAAGACCGGCTGAGCCGTTAGCTAGGCGCAAGCGGGTCAGCCATTCTTACAGCAATCAAAACTGTCAACGGCAAGCCACAGTGCATGAGAAGAGAAAGAGCGCTAGAGCAGGTAGAAAGCAAGTGTGTTCAAGGCATTGTTTCAGCAGAATAGTAAGAGACAGCGGCAGCAAATAATAAACAGAGAAATAATAATACAAGGTCCAAACAGTCCTAAAAGTCCTAAAGGTCCAGTGGGAAGTGGCAGATAAATGCGCATAGCATACTCTCATCCATTAAAAACATTAAAACGACTGACAGACGAAGGGAATAATGTTGACTATCCCATTATTGTGTCAAGGAAATCTAGCAGGCATTATGATGTGAGTAACAAGGATGGCATTGTGATGAACAGATTGCTGAGTGAGAGCATTTCCATAACAGGTCTTGTGGGGTGTTCCAGTATGCACTGGCCAGTATCTTCCAATACTGGTCCAAGGAAGAAAAACATGATTCGGCAATAGGGTCATGAGCACCCAAGGCTCACTGATATGCATGGGGAGTGAACAGTAGCCTGTTTGAATAGCAAACCTCTTAGTGCTAGATAACACAGCACACCTTCAGAGGTCTGGTGGAGTAGATGCTTTAATGGACCAGAACTGTATTGGTGGCACAAGGGGGGCTACACAATATTAGGCAGATGGTTAATGTTATGTGCAGATGGAAATCCTTCCCTGAAATGTCTTCTGAATGTGATTAGGAATTAACATGTGAAATTTCATGAATGCTGGTATTGTTGAAGCTGAGATTTTCATTTTGAATGTAGAGAAAAGCTGATTTAGAGGAAAACAGCTTTAAGAATGGGTCTCAGAGTACTGTGTCAAAGTTACTATTAGTACAACTAAAGACATTTTTGAATACTCAACAGTGTGAACAGCATGAAATTGTGTTCTGCACTTTACCGAATTGTTTTCTGCAGTAGGCAGCCAGGAATGCAGCGCCCAGGGAGCAGTGGGTGGGGACAGTATCTTGCTCAAGGCTTCCTCAGAGGTGCCACTGGCTGTCCTCGGATTCAAAGTCTTCCAATTGCAGGGGAAACTCCTTAAGCACTAGGCCACCAGCTGACCCATATCTGAGATGGTACTGGTGTATGAGACTTTGCCAATTCAGTGATAGGGTGGGGTGGGGGGATTTTTACTTGACATTGCACGATACCACTTTTTTTTGTCCGATACCGATATTATAAATTTTGATATCTGCTAATACGATACAAATCCGACATTCGCTGAGTGTTTTTTTAAACAGAAAATAAGAAATAAAAATGTCTGGATACATTTTGTATACCTTCACACAAGGACAAAAATCATAATTGTGATTGAATAAGGGAGAAACATTACACAGAGAACATGGTATAGTAAGATGTCCCCTATGGCGTGCCGTTTGTAAAAACAGCTTAAAAATTCAGAGGTGTCATTTTTTCATACATTTAGAGCTACATGTATTTAAAAAAACAATCTTGCGCTGTAAATGCTGCACTTTAACGACTCTAAATGTGGAATTTTAATATAGCACTTTTACAAACAACTGTTACTTAGCAGTGGGCGGGACTGCGTGCTGTGAATGCCCTCACTAACATGGAGGATTTTCCTTAAATAATTTTAAATCTAAATGTTAAATAAAAAATACATCTCACACTCTAAATGCGAAACTTCACAGTTAGATAGGGCTCGATGAGACCTTTCCAACGAACCCTCGTTCTCCATAATAGCAAATGAGGTTTCGTTGAAAAGGTCTCATCGAACCCTATCTAACGGAGATTGATGGTTGCCCCACCTACAAAAGCCACGAGCACGTTACGTTGGGGTATAAAGTGTTTGGACACCTGGGTGTCCGTATTTTTTTAACCGATCGGATTACGTTTTTTATTCTTTCCCGATTTCCAATCCAGTACTTTAGGTCAGGATAGGACCGATACCAATACAGAATATCGGATCAGCGCATCTCTAGTTTTTACCATGGTTTTACTGTGATAAACATTATACAACCTTTAGGTAACATTTGTTGGAGAAATCTGTGTTGCGTTGAGAAATAAGCCACACTTGTGTTTACAAGTAGGCCAGAGGAGAGAAAAGCAGAGCAGAGTGTACATTTCATTTCAGCGATCTAAGTATAGAAAAGAAAGCATCGTCTGCTATTTTGTGACTTCTGTGCTGGCCAGTTCCAGTGGGACCACACAACAGCTATTGTACTGTATTGTTTTGTCAGAGGTGTTTGGAGCCCACATGGCTCCATAATGACTAAATGGAACTGGAAAAGTGACTCAGAGGAAATACCTTTCATCTAGTGGCTAAAAAATACATTGGAAGGAGGTGGAGGGAAAATGACAGACAGCCAAAAATGTACTTCTGCTACGTATGTGTCGGAATGTACTGGACATAATGCCGGAGATCCAGAAATATAACTTTAATACAAATATGCTGGGCCCTGTTGAACTTACAGAATGACTGAGATCCAAAAATGTACCTCTAGTACAAATGTGCTGAGACTCATTGGATTTACAAAATGACCTGGATCTAAAAATGTACCCCTAGGGCAAATGTTTTGGGACATATAAGCTCACTGCACTGTCACTGTCACAGTGTGCTCACCAGGCGGATATATGTAAGAAATCTCTGTTCTGATTGGCTGCTCTGTATTGTGACTCATTCAAAAAGTTAACGCACCTCTTATAAAGTCACAATGTGTGTGTATGTGTCATGGTTCGCTCCGTGAACCCATGGTGGTAAAGGAGTCCAGGGAGCAGTCATGCCTTTTACTTGGAAGTTGATTCAAAACAAAACAAAAACTAGAACAGAAACCTGGCACAATGGCCGATACAGGAATCAGAAACGTGGAACGAGGAAAACAGGATACACACAAGCATAAGACAAACACAGCAACGTTAATGACCCGACAGTGAGGGAGACACAAAACAGAACTTAAATACAGCTCACGGCTACACAGACAACCAACAAACATGTGATACGTGTCACCCTGAGTACTCCATCAGCTGGAACCTGTTTTACCGTCCAGGAGTACCCAGGGCTTGTCAAAATAAGAGTTCTAGAACACTACATAGAACACAAACCCAGCTCACCACGTGACAGCTGCCCGGACCGTGACATTACGCCCCCCCTCCAGAAACGCCCTCCGGGGCGCACAGGGAGCAGAACCGAAACACACAGAAGAAAAAAAAACACCAAACCCAGAAGAACAACAACAAAGGGGATGGAGGGAGGGAGGGAGGACGGGGGACTGCGGTGGCAGAGACGGTGCCCACACCCCCCGTACAGTCCCTTTTTCCCCCAACTGTAGTCCCGGGCTGTCCCTCACCCGCCCGGCTGTCGTGGGTGGTATAGCTGGGGAACTCCAGAGTGGAATGTGGAGGCACGACCTCCACCCGGAAGACCCTCGGCTGGTATAAAGTCCATAGTCCACCAGTCCAAGAGCTGTTGTCCACACCCCTGCGTGATGCCGGGGTCGATGCTGCCTCCACGGGCCTCTTTAGCACTCCTCCTGAGTGCTCCCGGCACGAACCCCTCACCGCGGGGCTCGTCGCGGCTCGCCTCGAGCACTCTAGAGGCGTCTGGCTCGGCCCCTTTTCCCTGGGGCTCTCCGCGGCTCGCCTCGAGCACTCCAGAGACGTCCGGCGTCCACCTCTCTCCGGGGGGCATGTTGCAGCTCTCCCCAAGCTCCCTCAAGCTCTCCGGCATCTGCCTCTCTCCGGAGGGCATGTTGCAGCTCTCCCTGAGCTCCCTCGAGCTCTCCGGCATCCGCCTCTCTCCGGAGGACGTGTCGCAGCTCTCTCCGAGCTCACTTGAGCTGTCAGGCGTCCGCCTCTCTCCGGAGGGCGTGTCGCAGCTCTCTCCGAGCTCACTTGAGCTGTCAGGCGTCCGCCTCTCTCCGGAGGGCGTGTCGCAGCTCTCTCCGAGCTCCCTCGAGCTGTCCGGCGCTCGCCCCATTCCGGAGGGCGTGTCGCTGCTCTCCTCGTTCTCGCTCGGGCTTTCCGGAGCTCGCCTCTCTCCGGAGAGCGTGTCGTGGCTCTCCCCGAGCTCACTCGAGCACTCTGGAGCCTACTGGCTCTGCCCTTTCTTTTGGGGATTCTGCGTTTTCCACCCCGCCGATACCTCCAGGGGTCCCCCCTCACCAGGAACCCCCCCTGTCGGCTTTGGTGACCCCACTACACCCCCCCAAAAAAAACAAAACATGGGGGAATTTTCCCCTTTTTGGGCCAATGTTTGGGGTCGCTGAAGGGGGCGCAGGCACTGTGTCGCCCTCCTCCGCCAGTAGACAGACTACACATGCGGGGAGGTTCTCCGCCACCCACCTCCGGAAAGCACTGTCCGAGAGGTCCTCCTCTCTTTGTTGCACGGGTGCCTCCCGTCGTTGCAAGGGTCGTTGCAAAGGTCGTTGCAAGGGTCTCTCCCGTGCGTCAGTGAACCCATGGTGGTAAAGGAGTCCAGGGAGCAGCCATGCCTTTTACTTGGAAGTTTATTCAAAACAAAACAAAAACTAGAACAGAAACCTGGCACAATGGCCGATGTCCATCAGTGTCCATCACTGGTTCCTGAGTTTGTTCCTTGAATGCCGTATTTTGGTATGTGACATCTAGTGTTCGTTTTCTGGACAGGCTTAGCTTAATCTTCACTAAATTGTAGTGTTTAGTTGGATTGAAGTCCTGACCTTGGATGTTTAAAGGCCTACTAGAGCCTTCATTAGCAGTGACTATCATCTGTTCACCCCAGAGGCTTTCACACACTCCAGACAGACCTCTGTCGCATGGCCTCTTATGTCACACAACAAAGTATGACAAATTGAATGCAAGAGAAGTAGACATGAAATTTCCTGAGATTTCCAACAACAGGAATCAACAGAACGGCTCACCGGAAGGGCAAGCTGAGTTAAATATGCTGTGTCCATATTCATAATAGTAAACTAGAGCACAAGACATAAAGTGGTGTAGATCTGACTGTTGGAGAATTGTTACTTGCATTGTTGACTCTTCAACTCTCTTAACTACTTAGAATGTAGGTTGTTCAAATTTTGCCTAGTAAGCTTCACACATTCATTGCTTATAAAAACATTTATTTCTAACTTAAATTTTCTGTCATTTAATAATCTATTTTAAAAAATTCTGAAATTGAATATTTAGATCATTTACACACAGACAATTTAATTCACTCCTTGGGGTATTTTCACACTGATCCCAAATAGTTGAGTTGGTGCGCCAGTCTTTCTGGGCGGGTTTGGGGATGGGCTTGTTACTGCAGGCTTGTTTTAATGCAGATCTTTTTGGAACTGTGATTGAATGCATATTTAGCATTTGTCTGGGTGTTTTTTGCTCAATAATAATATCTGTGCAGGTGCTTACACTACTACACTACTACACTACACTACAATCTTCCATCCTGCCAATACAATGTAGGGAATAAAGTAATGTGAAAATGAGTCAGTCATGTTGCTTGATGTGCAGCACCAAAAGCAGAAAGCTTTCAGACACCCTTCCGACTATATCATCCACACCCTGGATGGCTTCCTGGTTCGAAAACAGCTTTCAAATTCAGCCAAACATATCCTTTAAGGCTGATAATAACACTCAATTTAATTTTTGTGTAAATTGGTGGGGCTAAGCTCGTGATGGCTGAATGGAGGATATGTGTAAACATGAGGAAAATGTGTATGTTCGTTACTTATAAAAGGAAAGAAAGAAAATAATGTATTTGTGAGAAGTCAAAAGAACCATAGAACCAAGTCCTAGAACCATACACGCTAACTGAGAACAATTTTCAAACTTTAATTTGGATTTGGCTGTAGTTATGATGTTGACGAAGCAGAGGATCACATCCTGGCTTCCAGCATACTCTAAAATGCGTTTACTTTGACTTTCTATTGGACTTTGAGGGTTTTTTTGCACAATTTATCACCATTACTTGCCTGTCTCTGCTCTTTCCTCATGCCAGCGGTGCTTGAGCCGGATCATGGAGTGTTTCTTTTGATGTATGAAGCTGCTATTGTCAGATAATGCTTAAAGGTTTATGACATCTCTGGAACGCCAGGGACATTCCTAAAAAAGGAAATTCAAACATAACCTGGCAGTCGCCCCTCCAAGAGGAGCTCTCTAGACCGGAGAAGATGAAATATGGTAAATGGGATGATCTTGCTTGGAGTTTGCTTCAAAACCCAGACTTACTTTTGCCTCCCACCCCTTCCCTGTGTTCTTGCAGATGCATTTAGTCTGTGGTCAGAAAGGCCCCCAAATTGCTGTATAGTTTTATGATGTAAGACAATCAGGAGCCGAGGCACTGTGGAAGTGACACTGTGGAAAAGTACAGGCTCCACTGAGGTTGAGAGAATGAAAGGAATTTTACTCGTTGTGATTGTGGAGGACTCTTTAATAGTAGAGCTTTGCACTCATGCATTAGGCGTTTTTATGGTACTCGTGAAGTATGAGTACAGTGCCATGGTCTTCAGTCAAGACTTGATTCTAAAACAAGGTTTGTCAGCCCATGTTATATGTAATTAAGAGCTAAGCAAGCACTTGTTGCCCTTTTGTATTGAGGTCACTACTTTCCCTAGTCTTCTTTTTGGGCTTTTTTTTTTAATGGCTTGTCCATGATTCTCCTGACTGTCCCAAGCTAAATTCTATATTCCAATCAATTGGTTCTTCTCTAATTATGCCCATTATACAACAACATCATTTACATTTACATTTACGGCATTTGGCTGACACTCTTATCCAGAGCGACGTCCATCAGTGCTTAAGAAGTCCACGACTGTTTCTTACCTGAAAAACAGCTTAAATCTGTGTCGACTATTTAACCAAGATACTGCAGTCAGAGCATCTATACAACAACTGTCAAATCATAATTAGCCCACACCTAACCCAATAATACATAAGCCATAGAGAACAACCCAAGTCATAGAGAAGTTAAGGGAATATTTATTTATTTATTTATTTTTAAGAAATAAGTAAGCAGTAGGAAAGGGACATAGTTAGTCACCAAAGTGCTCCTTGAAAAGGCGGGTCTTCAGGCGACGCTTGAAGAGGTGAAGGATTCTGCCGATCGGACCAGAAGAGGGAGTTTATTCCACCACTGGGTGACGACTGAGAAGAGTCTTGACGCCCCACCATATGTGTCTAAAGGGAGACTTTGATTCTGAGGCTTGATTTGACCCTTCATTTGTGTTCTTTGCCATTCAAGAAACTCATTCAAGGAAGGTCTCCATCAGCAGGTCTCCAAAAGCTCAAAAGGCTCTTTTTTTCTTTTTATTGAATAGCTTTAACGTCCAAGAAGATAAATGGAGAGGGGGGATTCTATGGACAAGTTTGATCATTGTAGTGACACTTCATTAAAAAAATCCCTAAGAACGGACCATATAAAATAATTTTTTTATACAAAGTTTTTTGCACAGTTTGAGAATACCTACCCTATAAAAACCTATAAAAATGATCCGAAACATTAATACACTTCAGTGCAAAGGTTTGCACACCCAGCTCAAAAAAAAAAAGTGTCTTCTACAGGAACACACTTCTGCACATATTAACACACAATTCTTTCACCAGATTGACTGTATGAATTAAAAGCAAGAATATGTTTTCCCTCCTCAGCACAGTTACCATAAGAGATTTTGTTATGACATACAATATACGCAGATTGCTTCTACGTCATACAGAGACATTTTGAGATGCTTGTGTAGACAACCACAGACTGCATTATGACTGCGGTTGCTGACATAAGCATTCATAAATGTTTATATAGCATTTACAAGCAAATTATTTATGTTGAAGTAGGTACCTTCAAATATCATTGTGATCTTACCACCTTTTCCTTCTTTTGCATGCTCCTAACCTCTTACAGACAGAGTGACCATACAGTCTTGGCACATGTTTCCACTATATGTCTTAACTGCTCTGTTAGTGGTGGCTCCTAATGGGCTTGTCTGCTTCCAGTACAAGTAGAACTTGTACAGGGAAAGGACCACGTGTGGGAGCAGAGAATGGGTGGTGGAGGATGAAGGGACCAGAAAGGTTAATAAAGGCCTCAGGGAAGAAGAGTGGGCGCTGGTGACTCACGGCAGTGGAGATGGTTCGGGTCAGAGGTTAGTGGGATTTATGCGTCAGTCCAGAGAAGACTGGAGGTGGGACTCAACATGAATTTCACACAGAGTATATATAGACATGTGCTTGGAATCCCCCTTGTTTCTCTTATTATTCACTTTTAAATTATGCATTGTGTCCTAAAGGGTCAACAGACTTTGATTTGTAACGGATACAGTGGGAAAAAAATCTATCTTGGCAAGTGAAAGCATCTTAAATGGAAGCAATATATCTGATTTTATTGAATCTGTTTTTAATTTATCCTTATTTTAAGTCATTTTATCCAAATAGATGTGTCATTTATAAGTGATTTCACTTCACTGGCAGATCGTTTTGGTTGCTGAATATGGAAATAGTGCTTGAAGGATGTCCCAGTTAAAGCAAAATTTCCTAAAATAGGATGATTAATCTCATAATAATCTCAAAAGCCATATAATAAAATGTATAATAAGATTACATATACTGTCTGTTTAAGATGTTCTCACTTGCGTGAAATGTCAGATACAAAAAAAAGAAAAAAACTTACACAACTAGAGAAAATAGCTAGAAACGAAACTAGTAAGTAAATACACAAAGCATCACATTTCATTTTTAAACTTAATCTCAGATTTCCAGCAGTTTAGTCTTACCAGGAGACCTCACCATGTGTTTAAAAAACAACTTTGTTTTTAATGAAAGTTTAAAGAAGGTTACACACATTCAACGCACAATGTAATGTGCAGCTTAGTTGTTGACAGCTTAGTTGTTGAAAAGAAGGAAAAAGAGGGTATTAGATTGATACTGGAATCGACAGATACTCTGGTTGCGGTATCAGTATCGGGGTCAGGCATGAAAAGTGGCATCATGCCATCCCTAATCAAATCTAAAACGAAACAAGACAAAGCACAGTTGATTATGTCTTTTAAATAAACAGATCAGTGCCAATGATGTTACCTCATTGCTGCCACACAGATTTTTGGGCCCGAAAGTAAGACTTCAAAAATAAAAAGCCCTAACTTTTATAATAATCATAATATTATAAACATAATAGACAAAATAATAATAATAATCATGCCATAAATGAAATAAGGTCAAGTTTCTAAGTGAGACAATGAAAAAATAAGATTTACCTCCTCAATGTTTTTTTTGCAGGTTATAGTAAGCGTCTTTGTATCCTAAAACAAACAATGGATTACGGTGGGGTGCCTTGAAGTAGTGTTTTATATAACACTGGAGACGGTGGTAATGGTCTCGGTGGAGTGGTCCTAGGCCCTGTGTCAAAGTGACGTGTTTTTGTGGAAAGGTTTCTTATACACAACCCACGAACCTTTCATTGGGCGTGAAGTGAGAACATGCCTTGGTCTTCTCCTTTTTGCTGTCTTTGGCGTGTCAGGCTGGCCAGCGGTCGCAGTTCAGCCACGGATCAAATCAATATGTTTGAAATCGACTGGATGAACTCCTGTAGGAGATACCCATCCAAAAGTTCAGTTTTTATAGGCAGGAATCCCCCTCCCGCTGCTCTTTGGGATGCGTTTACTTTTAGCCTGGGAAAGCAGGGACCCTGTGCTCTTCAGCCTTTCCCTCATGACACGGATGTGAAAGTTATTCTGTGACGAAGCGGCACATTCTCCTTACAAAGCAGTCAATAGGCTATTAAAGGTTCATTGCATTTTACCCATCCATTTATTGAGCTTTTACTGGGGTTTTCTTAAACTGTTATGTCTTGTCAAGCTGTAGTTTAAACAGAATCATTGTACCTCAGAGAGAACCAGGAGGTGCATGTAAGTGTGTGTAGACAGGAGAAGACATGATTATGTTTCAAGCTCTGTTAATGGCTCTGTTGTTTATACATTGTGTTGTTCATTATGGGAAACTGCTTTGGTGGGCCATGCTGACTTAGGTAAGGTAAAATGTAATTATGTTGTCTTATCATGTACCAAAGGGGTGGTGGTGATAGCCTAGGGGTAGGATACTTGCCTCTGGACCAAGAGGTCATGGGTTCGAATCCTACCTTCAGCACACCACCACTGGGTCCCCTGTAGGTAGGAAATGGAAGTTGCTTTGGATAAAAGCACCTGATAAATGCTGTAAATGTAAATACCAAAGCAGACATTTCTGGAGTGATACTGCACAATACGTAAGTAGTATTGTAGAAGATATGGGTTTTTTTTAAATTAGATTTATTTTTATTTATTTTTTCTTATTAAAACCTGCTTGAAGGTTTTCGTTCTACCACTTTCAAGATTTTTCTTTTCTCAAAATATACAGTGTTTGCAGAGGGCTTCATACACACATTACACTATCTGAGCTATCAGTGCTAAACTATAACTTACAGTTAGTTCCAGTGATACAGTTTGATTGTTTGAGAAAAAAAAAATATATATAAATATTTTTACAATAACTGTGTTATTCCAGCAGGCTGTTTGGTTAGATTCAGAAGAAAAATGTGACAACACATCAGCATTAAATTCTGAGCCTGTCATTTCCTGAAGTTAACTATTCGTTGGACAGCTGTAATGGCAGACAAACTGACCTACTAGAAAGTAATCAAATACAAATCAAATGAGAAGGGCTGTACTAACTGATTCAAAAGATTTTAGGTTAATGTGGTAAAATGTGCTTTACCCTTATCTTAACTCTGGAGAACTGGTGTATAAAAACAGTAAACATGCTTTATCACTGTCAGTTCTGGGGACAGTGAGTGTGGGCAGCGGCTAGAGTAATCCCTGAGCACACCAGGTTTGTGTTAGAGTATCATTTCTTTCAGCTGCTGGTGTGCTCAGGGGAAAAGGTGTTTGAGTGGTATTGGTTTATATGTTTTGGGGTAATGTATTAAAGTTCATTAGATGTAATG
>JBBJLR010000133.1:26951981-26967173 GCA_037577145.1 Brachypetersius gabonensis | reverse complement strand
TATATATACAAAACCCCACCAACAGGGCCTTTAACTCCACCAGCAAAGCCACAGCTCACGTCACCCACACGTGTGTGGGGGGTAGGACTGGGCCCCCCACACACAAGGACTGGGACTGCTCCTCCTTCACCCTTGGGGTGTTGGGGAGGGTCTGTTGGTGCCCCGGTGGAGCGCTCGAGAGGGTACTGTCAGGTCTGGGGACAGTGACTGTGACGGTGACAGGGTTTCGTTTATATAATTCCTGAGCACACCGGGTTTGTGAGTTTCATTTGTTTCAGCTGCCATTGTGCTCAGGGAAAAAGATGTTTGGGTCTTATTGGTTTATGTGGAGCAAGCTGGTTCATGAGCAGGACCCCTAGCCAAAAATGCAAAACAACTATCTTTAGATAAATAATATAATAGTGCAAGAAGTGATGACTGAAGTTTATCATGCTCTTTCCTAACCATATGTTATTTGCCAATGTACTACTTAATTCCTGATGTAGTAGATATCATACAACAAATTATTGAACAATAAAATATCCTCTCTCTGGAGAGTGTCAACAGTTTAATTCTAATTATAAACATTATCCAAAAGTATATATGCATATTTACGAGTATGTGTAAAATGTGTAAGAATATCAGTGATTAACTTTCACCTGCAGTGTCTTAACCATGAGATGAGTACATTTCTGAATGTTTCATTGTATATTGGCTGTATTATCCAATCACTAATAATGGAAACTTGAATGAGGTAGAGATGTATATGTGCACAATATGTGTAGAAGGTCTTGCAAATGAATTCTGTTTGGTGGTGAATCAGGAATTGTAGAGAAGAGGTCATTACCTGAAAACAAAATTCCTTGAATAGTTGTTCATGGATTAAAAACACACTTGGGTTCATGTAATGTGCTCAGGGAGTGAAAACCCTGTTCACACACCGTCACACCCTGTTTGCTTCCTTGTGAAAGGAGTTTCCATAAATGGGCATTAGTACAGTAGCCCAAAAACGTCACAAATATGGGATAATTATTGGATCATGCCGCGTTATCCTCAAAACGTCATTCTTTATTCAAGGAAAAAGAGTTATTGATACACTCTGTAAATCTAGGACAGTTTCCATTTATTTGGGATAAGGGCTGACAAAGTGCGAGTTTAGACAAAAGGCAAGACTAAGGAAACTCTAGGTTGACCTAAGCAACAGGACACTATTTCCACTATTCATAGCAATCAATTGGTTCAGTCCATTAATTATTAGATGATGGGTCATTTATCATGTGCATGTGGCTCTGAGTCGCTGTGGTTGTGATTTAGTGTGAGCTCATCTCGAACGGACAAAGGCTGTTATTACTTGTGTCCGGACTGTGGCATGTGTTAGTGCTGAGAAATTCTCTATTAGCTTCTTATGGTTTAAGTGACATTTAGACCATAAAAACATTAGACATTTAGACTGCTAGGTTTTGGCCCACAGAATTTAAGTTGTCAAGAATCCTTTCAAGATTTTGGTGTTTTTCATCTAATGTGTGATTTCAGAAATGGCAGCTCAGTCTTACAGCCTTTCACTGACTCATGTCTGCACTCTGGCATAGACATACGGCCACATAGTAGTCACAAAACTCAAGTCTAACCCCATTTTCAGGCTTACTTTATTTAACTATAATGCTGAAAAAATGATGTCCATTTCACGTATTTGTCATGTTTTTGTGTGCGTATGTTCTGTTATTCCACTGTATAATTACGTAAACATGAATACGGCAGCACACTGAATCTGTTGACTTGAGCACATTTAGTTACAGTATTGCCATAAAATACACTGCTCTGTCTGGCTTTTTGTTAGATTTATTGTCCCTTGACACTTTCTAATAACCTCCTCAGACATTATCAGCCCCAGCCCAATTTGTTCTGTAGCTCACCTATAAAAATCTGGTAACAGCGGGGTGTGTCCATAGTCAGTACTCAAATAGACCAAAACTTTCATAAGACACAGAACAAAGTGTGCTGAAAAGTAAAATGGTCTAGGACTCTCCTAGACAGAATGGAATGTTCTTCTCCATTGATGGATTCAGCAGAGCTGTGTCGCCAAAGCCCAGTGCCTTGCCCATGGCGTTGGAGAGTGATGCCTCACATGGGCGCAGTATCCAGACAAAATAAGGGTTAGCCATAATAAGACCAGTATTCACTCTTTGGCACAATATACAGAGACCACAGCAAAGTTTGCCCCAAAATAGGCCGCCCTGTCTGGACTTGTACTTAACTCTGGGGGGTCACCACTTCTGAGCGAGCAGTATCTGCATTGATCAAACGTAAATGAACTGGATCCCCAAGCTCACTGTTATTAAACCAGATCACTTGGCCACCTGCTTCCGCTGGCCTGGACTGAAGTGGCAAAAGGTTTAACCCTCAGTGGTTTCTCAGTGTTACTCTGTGTAGACCAGTCACTCTGGATTTACTTACTGTGTCTCTGACCTGAACACACCTCTCAAGACCATATAATCATCCACCAGCTCTATTTTGTGTGACTCAGCCCTGAAATATAGATTATATTAATAATCAAATAATTAATTATTTTGACAGTCGAATAAACAGTTTATAACAATTCAAAAGGACTTCGCACTATTGTAGGTTGTAAGATGTCAAATGCTAAATTACACCCATTACAACTACAGTTTAAACTCTCTCTCTTCCTCTGTATGTATGTATATATATTTTGGGCAAGATTACTAATGTTGCATCTGTATAGATATGTCTGCTAAATAATTACGTGTATATAAGACAAATGCGATTAATTGTGATTCCATAAATATAAGGTACCTAAATTAATAATTTAAAATAATTTCAAGAGCATTTTGTCACAACTTGCTATGTGTATTAGTTCATTTTCAGTAGTAGATCACAAGATGTAACTCGAACTATTAAGCAGGTATTGTATGATAAATACAAATAATAGTTGTCTGCCATGAGAAGGTGTTTGGGAAATTGTTAAGCAAGCACATTGCCATACAAGTATTGTACATTGTGTTAATGCTGTAGGTATTTATTGTAATTTTAGTGTTTTTCCAGCAAAAAAATTTATAGCTTAATTTTCTGTTTTTTGCTGTAAGAATTATGTAAAATAATTCTTATCATTACGTAAAATTTTGCTGCTGTTTCTGAAATGGTAACTTGTGGGAAAACGAAACTGTGGAGTCAAGTAGTCTTTTGTCATTTCTACTTTTTGCTAATCATTTTTGCACAATTTCTATCGGGCAATTCGTAAGGATTTTTTTTAAAGTAAGAAAAGTGGAGATCTAAGGTTTTTAAGGTGATTTTGTGCAATTGCATTATGCAGATTGCAGACAGTAATCATTACTGCTTCACTGAGAAGGTATGGTTCAAATCTTCTTTAGTTAATAGTAATTAAGTTTAATCAAATAATCCTTGTGGCCATAGAATGACTCTAGCCCTGAAGCTGGTCAGCACTTTAAGGCACTTTCATACAATGGAGATTAGTGCTTAGTTCCCACATGTTCTTAATTCAAGCCCTCAGAGTAGAGGATATAGGTACAGGTGTTCCGGATGTGGGTTTCTCCGTCACAAAACTGACACTTCTCCTCTTTGGAATCTTCCATGTCTGAAAATAGCTCTCGTCTTTTCCTGCCGCCTGTATCCTGTATAGATCATAATGAAAGCCAGATGAGTACACAGCCCTTCGCAGTAGCTGCCACAGCTCATTAAAAGCCCTGTAAAAGACTTAAGGTAGCTAGTAGTTCTCACTTCCACATAAAAAGCACAAAGGCAGTCAAAACAATCCCGGTCTGGGAAGAGTGTGTCATGCCACTGTCATTTTATAGAGAGCGACTGTTATTTCTTCCCTTTAATGCATTTGAACAGAATGAATGTAAACCCACCCACAAGGTGCAGACTACAAAGGCTACACACAGATGCTAATGTTGCACCTTTGTGGGAACTAAAAGCAAAGACTCCTTTCAAGGCAGCAATTATGCAGCAAATCACAGGGTGTTTGTTTTGTGGCTGATACTTCTTCCCTTGGAAAATCTGGCATTATGTATAATGTGATAAAACACATTGGAATCCACCACAATGCATTATTAATACTTTTCTAATGGAATATTCATTGAAAAACACCAAGGGCTGCATGTTGTTTTGGTGTATGTAAGGCACCATTGTAAAAACTATTCTGTTATCTCCTAGCATAACCTCTTTATTATTTTTTTCTTTTATATTACAAATGAACTTGTTTTACATACTATTTTCATACAAAACAAAACAAAAACCAGGGCGCAGTCGGACATTCTAAACATATAAGAATCATTTCAGACCCTATTGCTTTTTCCAAGCCTTTGAGCGCCAGTGTACATCTTTTAAGGAAGCATCCCTTTAAAGGTCTTTTGGGGAACCAAAGGTCTTTCATCTATGGCATTGATTCACCTCACTCACTTCATTTGAGAACTGTGGTAAGCAATAAGATGAATCTGAAAGGATGAATGAGGCTTGAAAGCGGTTTCTCAACTCCTGAGTACATGTGGGACAAGCCAACTTCTAATTGAATTAGATCCACTCTGAGTGGACTTTGTGGTCGAAACATTGCGCTCTTATTTCAGCGACACTGCATGAAATTTCATACTCCTACTGATTGGCAGCTCCTCAGTCATCGGTGTGCTCTGTGCATCTTAAGCAGGCCTCTGGGGGGTGAGCTGATCTCTGCTGAGATCCTCAGGCAGCCTGCTTTCCTTTGAGCAGCCGGCCAGGAGAGCCCTCTCTGTGTCTCTGATCTGTGTAGGTCATCGGGATTTTGGGTAAATGTGCTGGTTTACAGGGGCATTACTCAAAAACAGAGGCATCATAAAGAGTGGATAGGTGGAACATATGGGGAGAAGACCGTCCTCTTCACCTGGAGCTGGATGTGTAGTGAATGTCTAGATTCCAGCACACTGGGCCTCCATCTTGGTTGAGAACTACCAGTGCCCTGCATAGTTTAGTATTCCCTGGTCCAGAAATATTATTTGGGCAGAAATGTTTTTGCCAAAGGGGCGTCTGTAATATAATTAGTGGTAACTGAGTGACCAATTCATCCAAGAAAAAGTATCCCAGGTAGCCCATAAAGTATCACATATAGCCCAGATTGAACCATCATAACCTAGATTCTCTCTTCTGACTATTACTTTATGCAGTATGCAGATTTATAAAAGCAAAGATCTAGTCCTTAATCATCTAAAATCACAGTACCTCCACAGATCAAACTCCTATACAACTTCTGATGCTGAGTTTTCTGATTCTCATTGTAGTGTGTGTGTGTGTGTGTTTTTTTTCGTGGGGGTATACAAGCAGACTTAAAGAATGTGGTCTTCATTTATAAACCAAATATTCTACTCAGTTATGTGGGACATTTACAAAAGTATTCTTAAGGTCAGATATCAGTCCTTTCATGAAGAACTCCAGAAGAACCCCTCGTTTTTTGTAAGTATTTATTACTTTCTGCAAAGCAACTGATGTTTGCAGTTTATCATCTGTGCACCATCTGAGAATGTCTGTTGACTTGTGAGTTTCACAGGTTTGGCATCTATCAAATTGCAGCATTCAGCAGCTTTTCGCATGTGCAGAGTTCGCCTGCTGACTTTCAATATAGTTTTGGAAAGTGTCTCACAATTAGAAATCAGCTAAACTGATGCCTGGGACAAGCTACACTGTGACATAGTCCTATGTTAATATTAAAAAGGTTTTAATACATAAAGACACAAAGAAGCAGCATAATTATATAAACTTAATTTATCCAGTGTTTAAACATGATCTCCTGTGTCACTATTCCTCTTTTTATCTGATTCACTGTTTACTTTGAGACTGTAGCCTACTCAGGATAACCTGCAGTTTTATTTCCAGAGTCCCTTCAAAAGGCTATTTTAATCATCACT
The DNA here is from genome assembly GCA_037577145.1 of Brachypetersius gabonensis. Lineage (NCBI taxonomy): Eukaryota > Metazoa > Chordata > Actinopteri > Characiformes > Alestidae > Brachypetersius > Brachypetersius gabonensis. The sequence continues at coordinate 26,961,285 of JBBJLR010000133.1, read as the reverse complement.
TGGATAAAAACTGTTTTGTCATGTCATCATCTTAGTTTAAGACTAACAGCACACAGCTGTTTGGCAGAACCGCTGCAGCCGCAGTGTTCTTAGTCAAGGCCTAGATCTTCTGTCAAGGCCTAAAACTCCTCCAGTGTATGGTTCCTAAGCCCCACAATCTTTCATCAGGAATGGTTCATCATAATATTGGTAGAATTGCTTTATAAATAATATATTTTAATAAATAATGTATAAAAATGTGTACTAAAATTTGTACGAATATGGCATATTTAATATTTAAATTTCTTGTGCAACAGCTGATCTATACGATCCCAAAGTTCTTCAGATAATAAATAAATGAACAAGTAACTAAATAAGGGATAGCATCATTCCACAAGTTCTGAGGGGAGATTAAGAGTGAAGACTTTTAATCTCCACGAACATTTGCAGGTGTTGTGGGCAGAAGTTCTCACACAACATGAACGCGTGCACTCTTCACAAAAACGAGGTAAAGGTTTCAAACCAGACTCCTTGGCTAATTTAGTTATATTACACAAACACATGATGTGAGTGACTAAAGTTAGTCAGCTCTGCATTCAAAGAGTGGCTTTACATAAAGGCACAGAGGATTCACAAATTATACTTCCATCTCCTGTGCAGTCTGTACACTCCAGCACTACGGAGCTCACTTCCTTTATAGCAGGGATGCACAACTCTGGGGTTCACCAGTGCGTAACATCAAACCTAAGAGACTGCAGTTGTACACCCTTGCTTTACAGCTTTGCCTCTTGGGTGCTTTATAAGTATCTACCCAGTGCCGTGAACTAGGTTATTATTATTATTAGAAACTGACTACTGATGCTTGTTAGAATCAGCCTTTATAAGTGAAGTTTTGTCAATAATTCTTTATTTCAAACTCTATAAATCAGCAAACTCAATTTATGTGTTAACTAAAGTCTTTTTGAACCTTTCTTGCTACCTAAAATGTAAATATTTTGTTCTAGCTAACAGTAGGTTACCCAAGTATTTCTACTTGACACGTATGAAAGAAGAGATTTTTACAGACCTCGTGTTCAGGGTCCAGTGCATGTAGGTGAGTGTGTCTGATTTCCACATGCACTCAGGTGTTGTCCAAACTGGAAGATCTGCTGTAAATGTATATGATACTTTGTTCCAACCTCACTGTGTTGCTACAGAAGCTTTTTTTCCACCACATCTGTATCATTCTGACTCAACAACTGGAACTACTCTTTTGGCCACGGAATTATTGCAAACATCGCCAATATCGCAAACATACAATTCAAGCAGTGATCCAGGATTCTTGGCTGTGCTCTTTGCTCAGCTGTGAAGCAATAGAGTGTTTAGAGTGTGTGTTATCGTGAATAACGTCATGGCACAACAGTGATGATCTTCGCAATTTCAGTGACCTCAAGTTTTTCATTGTTTAAGAAGTGAACTCATACCTAAAAATGAGAAATGTGTCTGAAGTGTGTCTGAGCGGGACCTAATTTCTCTCATCAGGTGCTTCAGGGTGTTTCAGGTGTGGAAATTTCCACTCATATGTGCACAAAAACGGTTGATCATTTACCTCTTGGCTGCGGTCAGTGGGGCACTAGTCTTATTTGAACGTTTGGAATGTAGCACAGAGGTGTTTTAGGGTGAAGGAAATGAGTCAGAAATGCCAGTTACTTAAAGGGTCCTCTGTCTGTCTTTTTCTACAATTTTCCCTCTTTCTCTTCCTGACTCCCTCTCTCTCTCTCTACACGCCTCCTTCACACCTACGCATGGTCTGTAGGCTCAGGTTGTTAAATACTGAGGACAGTTTACCGTAAGTGATTGAATAACACCTTGTGAAATCAGTCCCAAACTGAAGTCATTTCAGTCGGACTCACTGCTTGTTTTGCTGTTGTTTTGATATTTTTAATACAAATCTTTCTGTTCAGTTCAACAAATCATTAAGTTCGTAATCACATGACATCATTGATGTCAAACTGGATGCTTTCGGGGCTACAGCTCCGCACAATTAAGTTTTCTGTCTCATTAAACACATCTGATTTCTCTCACCAGCTAATTAGCAAGGCTTTTATGAACACTGGAGGAGGGGAAGCATTAATGTGGAGATGCACCCAGAAATAACCTCCTTTGAGGCTTATTTATTCAGTTGAACAGTGTTAGTTTTAACTTCATACAACAGTTAGGCCCAATGGCACTGTTTAAGATGCCATTGGACCTAATGCTTCAAATTCTGAAGAATAGGATGACAGTGAGTCATCTGACATTGCCCCCAAGTAAACTCTTTGGTGAGCAGCCATGGTGAACAGTTAGGTCACCAGAAATGATAGAATATCAGTTACATAACAAACAAGACTGTGAAATGGTTTACAGACTGACCAAACAAAACCACATTCAGATGAACAAAATAAAACAGTTTCAAGATTCTATTCATAATATAAAATTAACAAGTTTTTTTGATAGAATGAATCACCAATATTAACGCAATTGTAATAATTGTAATAACTGTAAAAAAAAAAAAAAGAATACTCAATTTGTATGTTAGCATTCTATCAGCATGGCTCTAGATAATGGAAACCTTTTTGATGCTAAATATCGGTCCTACGGGACACCCAGCAGATCTGGATTGAGGAGGGTCACCCCTTGCAAGGATCCCTGAGAACCAATTTAAGAACCAGTGGGTTTTTCAGTTCTCACAGTTTTGTAAACAACAGTTGTCTTTACAAAAGTAGAGCCCATTTTAAGGACATGGATCATGTTCACAGACTAAACTGTTTCCTTTCATTCTTCATTGTTTGTGTACTCTTCCTTCTTGCTGGCTGCTGTTTGTGTTTTGGTGAATCACACACACGCGTCTCTGCCGCCTCACCCATCATTCTGAGTTAGGTGTGAAGCGTTCCAGACTTGTAGCCTCTCTCTTTGCTCCAGAGTGTCCGGGCTGGAGGAGACGGGGCGGAGGTGTTGACTGTGTTTCTGTCGTCAGTGGGATGGAAGTACAGAGTGGAATGCTGACATTTGGACAACGGCAGCAAGTGTTTTTTGCTGAGTCTGCGCTGCATCACACACACACACCCAGAGGGAAATCCCTGCTGTGCTCACACACACCTCTCTCTCTGCTGCACTGTCACTCCACATTGAGGACAGCGTATGTGTGTGTAATCGTGGTTGTGGTTGTTTGCACAGGGCATGGTCTCTGGGATATGTGTTGTTCTGTGTAGGATGTGGGTGTGTCTGAACAGACTTTTCCTTTGAGTGCATCTGAGGAACTACTCTGTGGCCAAAATTACGTAGACACCAGAAAAGACGTATATGAACTTGTAGGACATCCCATTCTAAAACCATGAGCATTATCAGGTGCATTATTACTGCCACTCCCGTATGCTGAAGCGGCGTCCATGCTTCTGAGGAAATATTCCACAATATATCACAGTGTGTAAGGCAGACTTTTCACAAACTGACTGGTACATTTAAAGTCAGTGAGCTTTTCAGCAGGACCCATTTTACTCCCAGTGTTTGTCCTGCATGGTTATGTGCTTGATTTGATATATTTCTTAACAACAGCTGTGGCGGAAATCATGCTTTGCCATGCCATGCAGCTAGTTGGAAAATATGACCATGTTTTCAAGTAGACCTCTTAATGTTATTCATGCCTATTGTTACAAACACTAATGTCTTAATTTTATCTGTTTGATCTTTTTCTGTGGGTCACATTTTCAGTCATAACATCTGCAGGGCCAGGGAATGGACATAATAATGAGAAAACAGGAAACATATTAAAATCGAGTACCAGATATGTTCTGTGAAATAATGATAATAGTAAAGAGACTCTTTTGCATGAGAGCACAAGTTGAATGCAGTAAAGACCTGTCAATACTAATTATAAAGAGGTATACAGAGGTAAATATAATTATTTTTATTATATATTTTACTTTCTCCTTGCTGCATTTTCATAACATTGAGCCACTTTAAGCTGTGACTCTTAAGACACAAGCAAACTGAGGTGACCAGAGTCACGTTCTGTGCCAAAATAGTTTTTCAAACTGAAAAAATCACCAGCTCATGTGTTTCAAATCAATTTTTTCTACATGTCTCAGTTTGAGTAGAGCATTGTATCTCAGCATATACTTTGAATACGGGCGTGACTAAATCGGTTACTGGTTGCCTGTCAGAGAAAGCAGGATGAGCAGGGCTTGTAGCAGTGGTTTGATATCCTATCACTCTTACTAAATAAAATTATTGGTGAATTTGTGTATTGACAGCATGTCCATTGTCTTGATACAAAGATTCCAGCTGATGGCAAGGTCATTGTCAGATCAGTATAGGCTAATACTTAATATATCATACAAATTAAATAGCCCTAATGATTGTTCTGTAATATTGTCCTTTAGATTCCCAAGGGAGTCTCTGCTCTAGAATTGGGGGCATCAAGAGAGAAATGAATCATCCGTTTACGTAATTCATCAACCGGCTAAAAAAGTGGGAACAAGCAGCATCACAAGCAGAAATTTAAACGTCTTTTTACATTAGTTAGTGGATGTAGATTTGAAAGACTCAAGTTTATTTGTTGTCATGGCTGGGGTCACTGACAAAATGAAAAAAACAAAACCTTGCATGAAGTCACTCAGGAGGATCTCCTTTTCAACTGAGAAAAATGTGTTTACTTTTATGGTCCAATAATCCAGTGTGAGGTAAATCCAATCATAAGCATCTGGTTTCATGACATTTGTTTCACAAAGTTGAGAAGGACAGAAGTGAGATCCGTGTTGCTCTACACTGTACAGCACAGGAGCAGCGTGGTTTCATGTAAATCTAGACTCACGCACAGCAGGAACCTAATATCAACAGGGATCCACCACCATTTTCTTCAGATGGCAACAGACATTGTATTGATAGTACCTTTCACTTTCTCGGGATATTAACCTGCCCCAAACCTGTGCTGCTGATTGCTGGTTCTTTTTAAATTATATGTTTCCAAAATTTGTCAAACCCCTGTATTTGGTATGTGGACTGCAAATAACTGAACGCATCACCTGTGACTTGCATCAGCACTTCTGTGACTGCAGATTCACTTTCTTTGGCCATTTACCTGTTTTGTTGTTTACATGTAAAGTCATGTAATCTCACTGTAGGCTGGCATCACATGCTGTTATAGAAATCTGTGCCTGCCTTTGCCTGAACATGTTTCAGATAATGCTTGACCACTTTCCAGCCTTACAGATTCACCAGTGCTTCTTAAAATCCTCAGCTGTGTCTGATGCAAAATTTACAGAATTTACAGAATACAAATGAGAAAAATTTATTATAATCTAGTTGTCTAGATCTTTGTCTTTCTAGATATTGCCTTTCACACAGACAAAAGTCTTTGTGTGTAACATATGGGATTTTGCCTGCTGTTCTGCTATGGGACAAACAGCAATTTGTTGTTGTTGTTAAAACCTAAAATGTTAATTTCACACTAGATAACAGCACTGTTCCTCCGATTTTCAAAGTCACTAGTTCATTCATGAGTAAAGACAGACAAGCCATCCATTTTGGCTTGTCATAGATGTTGCTTAGTAAATCTGGTTTCCATGGATATGGTGTTAACATAGTCCATAATAATTAGTCAGGAAGGGTGAAGTGCAGACACAAGCCTAGCGTACTCTCGCTCGTTGGTCTGTGTTTACGTCTCTGGCCGGGCTCCAGGGGACTGACATACCTTTATAATAAGTTCAGCAGATTTATTATCCAAGCTGTTTTGTTTTGTGGAGCATTAAGAGCCATCTGTTTTTTTTCCCTCATGTTTCAAGCATGGCTTCTTCTCCCGAAACCTGGCCCAAAGCTTTGCGGTCTTCCCATTCCTTTTCCTGGAAATGTTCTTTTGTGTCATGATAAAAAAATGACATTCTTCCCAGAATATCTCACTACCTAAACACCAAGCTCCTTCAAAGAGCCCGTACAAGTTTCGTACAAGTCTTCATACAAGTATTTCTGGGTTTAGGACTGGTGTGTGGTTGAGATGCAGTGGTGTATAATAAAGTCTCCAAATAGAGCTGCTGATTAGTGACCTGAAGCCTGTGTGTGTACCAGCAGCAGGGAGACACCATGAAGGCAGTGAGTGGTCTGGGTTAGCTGGAATTTGAATGAATAATACTGTGGTTTAGCTATTTCCTAATTGTGGTTAACACTCTTCTTCGATTTGCTTTCTCACAGTTGCCCACTCCAGCATTCCCAGTTGTGGTGAAGATGGGGCACGCCCATGCAGGCATGGGAAAGGTAAGGAACAACGTGACGTGTTTTATATGTCGTTGCATCATCTCATGTGCACAGTATGCTCCATATATGGCTTCTTTTTTGGGAATAAGCTGTTGAGCCCCTCTTACACAAAGAAAGGGTGGAGTAATACACAGTCAAGGCTATGCATGCATGATGTTAACTCGTGTTTCGTTTTTTTTTTTAACTGTGCTCTTTGTGTATTAGATCTTAAAAATATTGTTCTGAGGCACAATGTACTTTTTGTCCTGTACAAAGGACTGCTGTGGGATTCTGTTTCTCCATAATGCCTTGATCACATGGATAAAAGACATAGAATGTAATCTGCAGCATTAAAAACCTTATAGAAAATATCAATTACAATTTAATTCCAGTCTTCCAGTGGATTGGCTTCAGGTATTTGTAATCTGTTCACAGAGAAACTGTGGGTAGTTGTTTTATTTTATTTAAATTGTGTTGCCAAAATTAAGTGTCTGTAATGACTGAAATGTTGGTGTGAACCCGAGCATTACCTGAGAATTTTGTATCCATATCTCACCAAAGTCCTACAAAATTCTCTCTGAAACCATCCCAGACTTAGTCATCAACTTTACAGTGACATTAATAGTCCCCAGATATTCATCCAGTCAACTATTATTTGAAATGTTTAACCTTAATCAGGGTCGCAATGATCATGGACTGAAAAGCGGAAAAATACCCTGGACATGTCCACAGATAACCACAAAATAAAATATCAATATAAGAAAACAATATATAGAACAATCAGGTATCCAAAATGAAGCTGTTTATCAAATGTATTTATTAAACACACCAAACAATATGGTAGATGGTTTAGTCTGGATAAGTTTTCTACACTGTGCTGTTCTCATACTGTACTGTGCTGCTGGCTTACAGCAAGATGTTAGCCTTCACCGGATTAACTGCTTTAAGGTCATTAAAGTAAGGAGGAAATTTGTTAAACAAGGGAGGAGCACTATGAGAACTCAAGTGTGAATTTTAAACCTCACCTGAACCCGACACAAATTTGGAAATTATTTGATATGAGAGGTTGGGACCTTTCTGGCTTGAACAAATATTACAAGCTCTAAAAACTGCACCAGTAACAGGTGTTTTCACCCCCTTGACATTCTCTCCATTTTATTCCCTTACAACCTGGAATTTAAAAGGAAATTTGGGGGACTTGGGGGAAATTTTGGTATCTTTTAATTTACCCAACATAGCGACCACTTTTCAGATGCATTTTTTATTGTGAAACAAACAAGAAATAAGACAAAAAAGAAAACCTGAGTTTGCATAACTATTCACGCCCTCCCAGAATCAATACTTTGTAAAGCCACGATTACAGCAACAATTCTCTTCGTGTACATCTCCACAAGCCTGGCACACGAGTATTTTTACCCATTCGGGTATTTTGCTCATGGCAAAACTGCTCCAGCTGTTTGAATGGATACTACTTGTGTACAGCAATCTTTAAAACATCCCAGAAATTCTCAATTGGGTTGAGGTCTGTACGTTGACTGGGCCAATCCAGGACATTTACTTGTTTCTATTTATACTGAGACCATTTGACGCTTAGATTGCTCACAATTTTACATTTTTTTATTTTAAATATTTTCCCCCTTTTAACTTAATTAATCTGTAGTTTAGGTCCATCACTTAAAATCTAATTGAAAATCCATTTAATTTCCATGTTATAAGGTAACAAAATACAGAGAATGCCAAGGATGGTGAATACTTTTGCAAGGCACTGGACGCTAGAATTTTTCAACCTTATCACTGTTGTATATGTAAGACTTTCGTGAGGTAGACACCACACTTACAGAAGAAGCACCTTGTCACGGTCTCAGCCGGTGATCACCGGAAACCGGGACCAGTACCCGCCTGCGACCACCAGGGGTCGCCAAAAGACCACGGACCCGCATGAACTCTACTCGATTCCCGCCCGTGACCACCTGGGGTCGCTTCGACCCCATGGACTGTATTGCCCATTCTATCACACCTGTAGATAGTTCCCTGCAATTTTCCCTCACCTCACCCGCACTGACTCACCTCACCATTGTTTGTGTCCCTATTGGTTCCTGGTTTAGTCACTCCTGCATTTATATCAGTTCTTATCCTCTGTACAGTATGCCAGCGTACCCTCACCTTGATTCTTGCGTTGACAGAACCAGACTTGGACATTAAATCTGCGTGTCATGTGACTGACCCAGACACCACCCCAGTGGCCTTATGGACTGATCCGGTTCCCACACCACGCTCTCCTATTCCAGCGTCGGCACCCTCGCCAGGTGCTCCTATTCCAGCGTCGGCATCCACGCCTGACGCTCCAACCCCCATGCCATTTCCCCCACTGGGCGCTCCTATCCCAGCGCGCATCTTCCCCGCTGAGTGCTCCATCTCCATCCCCTGACACAATCCCAGGGGCTCCACCTCTCGCGTAAGACTCCGTACTGGATGCGCCAAAGCCCGTGCAGGCTTCCGTGCCAGACACGGCGTCTCCTCCGCCGGACTCCTCCATTCAAGCTCCAGTCTCTGCACCAATCGACCAGATGCTAGGGCCGGCCTCCAGCCCGGCCACCATCGTTCCCCTGCTGATGGCTAACCAGCCTGCCCGGACCTGTACCGTGGATGCATCATCCGGCTCCGTTGTTGTCGTGCGGGGCCTGCCGGCTCCACCTCCGCCACGGATGGGGGCTCTGTCGAATTCCCGGACTCCCCCCTTCCTTCTGCAGGAAGGGCTGGATGCTACTCTTCGGCGCCCCAGAGTTGCGCCGTAGAGGGGGGGGCCCTGTCACGGTCTCAACCGGAAGCCGGGCCCAGTACATGCTTGCGACCACCAGGGGTCGCCAAAGGACCACGGACTCGCATGAACTCTACTCGATTCCCGCCTGCGACCACCTGGGGTCGCTTTGACCCCATGGACTGTATTGCCCATTCTATCACACCTGTAGATAGTTCCCTGTGATTTCCTCACCTCACCCGCACTGACTCACCTCATCATTGTTTGTGTCCCTATTGGTTCCTAGTTTAGTCACTCCTGTATTTATATCAGTTCTTATCC
>JBBJLR010000133.1:26934503-26946244 GCA_037577145.1 Brachypetersius gabonensis | reverse complement strand
ATAGATGGGGTGTCTGGATATAGATGGGGTGTCTGGATAAAGATGGGGTGTCTGAATATAGATGGGGTGTCTGGATAAAGATGGGGTGTCTGGATAAAGATGGGGTGTCTGGATATAGATGGGGTGTCTGGATATTTTAGGGCATGTAGTGTATGGCAATTACCTGTATAGCAAAAACCGTAAGTGGGCAGTGATGCAGAGGTGGAATTCTACTGAACATTGTTCAGCCCTCACAGCTTGACCATAACTCCAAAATGGTTAGAACACTTTGTAGCTGTTCTCTGTTGAAAATCTAGTAGAGGTGAACTTTAGGAGCACCAGTAATGCAGTGAAGCCGTGTCAAGACAGTAGTTCTTCCTGCTGCCACCTGGGACACCACGGAGAGAGAGAGAGAGAGGCACTGCATTAGTATGGATGAAGTCGTATCTCAGTGCCAACGGCATCTGCATCTCTCTGAGTCACACTGCATTCAAGTGAGTCTCGCCACCCCTGAGGGCAAACAGAGGCAGACAGGTGGACCCTAACCTTCCCCTGATTTGAGTTCCAGCTGCGTCTTGCACAGTCCATACCTGAGGTGTGCTGTATGTGGCTGTCTGCCTATCTTGTCTATTCTGCTAAAGAACAGCACACCTCAGCATCACAGCATCAGAATAAGAAAATGTTATTGATCTTGGAGAAAATTGCAAAATGGATTTTGTAAAAAAATGTTAATTGTGTGTTTTCTGTAGTTTATGAATGTTATTTGTTCATCAGCTGACGCGGCTCATCAAAGCCTCTCAGTTACCAGTGATGTTAATTCAGATATTGTCGTAAAGTTATTTTTCAACGGATGCAAAGCTAATCAAGTGAACTGATGCAGCAGTACCTGTAAAAAAGATGGTTGTAGCAGAGATAAAAGCAAAACATTAATATTTATAATAACATCTGAAATTATATATTTAAAAAATTATACGGTGAAGTTTCCATTAATGTCAAAAAGGTTGCTAAATACAGTAATTGGTCTAAATTGTATACAAGTAATATGTTTGTTACAGGTGTTACAGGTTTTTTTAAAAAAAAACAAGAGTTTTATTATAACATTTTATTAAAATAAAATGTTACCTTCTGAAACGTTTCTGCCACCACAATGTTCACAATGTTTGGTTTTAATAAAGTTCGAGTGTTTTTTTTTTTTAAATACGGCTGACTGTGGCCCTGGAGCATAACTGGGGGAGCTGCTAACCTGGTAGTTAGGGGGTTTCCCCTGGGATCAGAATGTTGTGAGGTCAAATCCCATGACTGCCAGTGGCATCACTAAGTTAGTGTCCCAACACACTGCTCCCTAGTGAATAGGTGAATGCTGAGCTTGGTGAATGGGTTAAATGTGAAGACAAAATTTCACATTGTTCACATTTTGTACTGCGCTATGGTGTGTTCAAGTGTGACTATAAGGGACCACTTTACATGAGATCACTGGATGCTGCTGAGGACGACATGAGATTTAAACAGTCTGCAACTGCATCGAAGATCACAGAACTTTGTGCAGAGATGCAGGCGCGCCGTTGTATTCACAGATAAGCATTGCCGTTTTTTCAATAATATTTTTGTGACTACTGGCAAGTAGATTCACATGTAGCCTGATCATTCTCATTTTCTCTCTCTCTCTCTCTCTCTCTCTCTCTCTCTCTGTCCCTCTCTCAAACACATAGATGGCTGGAACGGGAATTCGGCCTCAGGATCACTGACTACTTACACTGATGGTAGACTTTTCAATCGTTACATTTTAAATGTTCTATTTGTCCTCTTTTGTTACAGTGACCAATCTGTTTCTGTACGGTCTAAGTTTCCTCACCACTCTCCTTCATTCCCTTTGTTCCATGGCTCATGCCACGCATGACCTGTGGAAACAAATGCTAAATGTCAACTCCATTTTGTGACCTTTTTTAATCCAATTTATTTGCCTTTGAATGTCTTAATGACATGTAATGAATAGCGCTGAATTATTTTATGAATGATTAAACTTGCAAGTATATAATGCTGCTGTATGTCTGTTACTGTGTAGGGCTAACCCACTCCTTGCCCTCAAACATGATTCCCTCTTGTGCCCTGCATAATTGCATTGTCATTAAAAATGTTTCATATGAATGTGAAGCACAAATTATTATGCCACAAGTGTTCTAATGAAGCTAAAGAGTGATAAACTGTTTTTTATGTATGATAAATGTGATGTGGTTTAATGTGGCTGGAAATATTCACATGTATTTCCTCTTTTTGATAATGGTAGGTGTCAGAACCTGCGTGTGTTCACCAACCATACTCATCCTGCAAATGCTCCAAATGCTATTGTTATATTTGTTATATTTATCTATTATGTGATATTTGATACAGCTATAGTATCCATTGTTTTTAAACAGTGACCTTCAGTATGTTTTTTTTGAGGGTGTAGTGACCAATTCATCTCTTCCCAACATCTAATAACATAAAGTACAACAAATAATGATGTGTATGTGGATCATAGGTACGGTATGTGCTATATGTACAATAAATGTGTTTTATCTTTAAACCTTTAAACTGTGATTTTGTTTAATCCCTGTCAGTGACACACACACACACACACACACACACATAAAAAAAAAACGTAATCCAACCCATTAAAAAATGCGGAAAATAATTACAGCATGCATAACGTGATTTGCGACGTGCATAATGTGAGAAGATGCACCACATGATAAGTGTTTCTGTGTGAGAACTGCCAACATGTCAGCAGTTTGAAAGTGACATTTCAGTCATATGTGAACACACCACAGCACACGGTGTGAACAGCACAAAATTCTTCCTCTGCATTTAACCCCTTCACCAAGTGAAGCAGTGGGCAGCCAGGAACACGGTATTTAACTTGTTATAGAAAAACGTGTGTGTGTGTGTGTGTGTGTGTGTGTGTGTGTGTATACATAGCTTACCAGCAGGCACACTGTAGAGCCGATTGATGTGGTGTTCAGCTGACATCCCTTTTTAACTATATTCGTCTTGTTAGCTCCAGTGCAAAAGCTAATTCCAGACACCCAACTCTGCATTTGGGGCAAGAGGAAAACTATGTAAACTGGATTTTTGGCCAAATTACTACTTTATACAGTATCCCCTCAATTTTATGCTGATCAGCTCATGTTTTTTTTACCAAAACACAACACGTTTTTTCACTATCTGTGGGTGCTCTTAGAACGTAACTTTACTGCATTATCAAAACTAACCCCTTTTAAAACACAGCACTGAAATTACATTCTGAGCACAAGCCAGAGACTACAGGCACCAACTGTCCTGTGAGCTTGTGTCTGTATGTCACTATATATAACCTGCAACAGCAGTGTGGTCCCAGCTGTGCGCTGCTCTGCAGAGAACAGAGGAACTCAGAGGGGAGCTGTGGTCTCATGTAGCTGCTATTCTCAGAGATGCACTAGTAATTATCCACCCATCACTTCTGGGCACGCCTAGTCCCCACCCAAACCCAACAGAGGCTAAAAGCAGCATGTGCTAAACCCCATCAGCACTGACGTCGGCCCAGAAGGTCTGCTGTAATGCTCTAGTCCCTTTGTCTGACATGGACTTTAAACTGTGCATTAGTTCCTTCAAATATCACTGCAGCAGTAACATTCAATATCACTGCCTCTACAGCAGATGGAAATAAACGTTTTTCATTTTTAATTTGAAATGTTCACATTAAAATTAAAGTGGCCCATTGTAGTCACACACCAAAGCACACAGTGTGAACAATGTCAAAATCTTTGTTTCTGTAGTTCAGTGGCTGAGACACAGCTGCCTCCTTTATTTTTGTAGCCCCATTAGACTGGAAGGCCTGAGGACTGCTAATGGAGAATACAGAGTATAGATTAAGAATATAGATTCATTTCGACAGTGGGAATATGAGTGAAACCTAATCTTTCTAGGAGGGAAACTGATTTCGTGAAAAAAGTAAGATCAAACTGTTAGACTTCAAAAACAATGTGCCACCAATTATTCAGGGCACTTTATAAAATGAATGCCTTTTGCATAGACCTTTTTCAAACACTGTGCTATTTCAGTATTGTATACAAATCTGAATCTCCCGGAGCTTGCTGGGAGAACAAGATGTTGATTAGTCTGTTACCTCTCACTCTGAGCAGCAGCAAGTCTAAGGGCTAAGATTAAAAATGTAGAACATATTCATGCTACAGAATACCCTTGAGTAGCACCTTAATTTATACACATCATAAGTCTTGCCAAAACCACTCAAAGTTATTGAGAAGCTGTAGTGGAGAGCAGCCCCGTACCAGTGCAGACCGACATGCCAGTGTTGGCTTACATGCTTTTAGCCGACAAACCAAAGTTTTTCATGGCTTTGTACCTTAAAACTAATTTCATGTATATACAGTTTTTCTATTCCTAAGTTATGTCATAGAATTCATACCCACAATTCTATCCACCCTCAAGGTCCATGTAACAATATGAGCACATTCCCAAATTCTTTAAAGTGGGCTTAGTAGTTTAACTTATTAGTTTTACAGTGTTACTCATCATTCTACAGGAAATAGTCAGAAAAGCCCATACACCTCACAGAGATATAAAACTGTTCATTTTGCATCTGTTTTAGCCCAGATTCATCAAAAGCGTACTGCAGATGTCATGTAAATCAAAACTTTTATCATTTGATCCTTTTATTTTGTTATTTTGATGCACACCGATTTTGATATATTTTTGAGTATTTAGTGTTGATATATTTTTGAGTATTTAGTGTTGATATATTTGAGTAATTTGTAAAGTTCAAACAACAGACAAGGACTGAATTTTAGTTACAACTAACCCCTCAGTTACATCAATCTCGCCTGTTGGGTCATCACTTTTACCTGTGCTGGTCACGTTTTCTGGAAACTGGGAACTAGGTGGTTTGTAGCAGAGATGTGCATGTTATATATTAATAAACAGTATATTATTTTTTCATTAATAAAGTATTATTCTTTTATTAATGACTATCAACAAAAATATATATATATTGCTCTCCTCTATGTATGCAGTAATTACAATGCAATTTCCAGTTTATCGAGTATTTACGAGATCGCTAAAGAAGCATTAACTAGCTACTTGATAAATGCTGACATTATTAGCATGCTCGCAACTACAAAATGAGTTTTTCTTAGCTTTTATTTTGTTTTCTTTTTTTATTTTATTTTGCTTTTACCACAAAATTAATAGAGCACCAGGTTACTGTATATCTCCACTGCAGACACATGTGAGTTAAGAACTTCTGTGAGTTAAAACCTGCTTTAATAAACACGCTCTGATATCGACCGCCTCTCTGAGCGCACTGGACTGCCATTGTGCCTAGATCCCTGCCAGATCAATGCTCATCTCCTTAGAACTTGTACAGTATAATGAATGGCGCTGAGAAATGACTGAGCAGTGGAGCATGAAGCTCTGCCTCTGAACTGCTCGCCGCCTCAAACACAGTGTGACTGAATTCTGATGCCAGTGATGGATCATAACATACATGAGAAACTGTCCTGATGCACTGGAGAAGAATGAAAGCAGACGCTTGTTTTCTTTCCATGACATTTATACATACTTTTCTGTCTCACATTTTTATTACAAGTGAACAGCAAAAGGGACAGGATGGTCTGTCGTCTCAAACTGATCACTATATTACAGTATGAGAGTGATGTCCTACCAAAAAAAAAGTGCCTTTTGCCTGAAACACACCAACATGTTAATATGGCAAACACAGCCTTAGTTTCATTGATGTGTACTTTACAATTCATTTGATTCATTTGGGAGGTTAAGGCAGTAAAATACATCATTCATTATTAAAGGTATTTTCATGTTCACGGGGATGGCCAAGGACAGTCAGAGGCAAAAGACAGTAAACAGCGTTGGTTGTAACATGGAATTGATAAAGAAAGCGGCTCCAGAGAAGAACCAACCCCTGCCCCCACCCTCGCACACTTTTCGAGATAGGATCATCTGTAACTCTGGAACAAACACATGGAGACATTCCAAGACCTTTGGAGAGGAGGGGTGCAGGAGCTCGCACCGTTTGATGTGAGAAATGCCATGTTGGATTTCATTATGAGGGTGGATGATGGTTTATTTGACAACCAGTGTCCCGGCTCAGAAGGATCTCTCTTGGGTCAACATACACCGAATGCTGAATGAAATCTGCAGGCCACGTAGCGACCTGCTGGTCCGATTTCTCTGTTGATGTTTCAATGAATCCTTCATTACAGCTCAGAGTACAAATATACATGGCAAGGCCTTGGAGCATAGGAAAAACATTCTTCTACAAAACAAGCTATGGCACAGAAACGATTAAACATACTGTCTGTCATCTCTTTTTGCACTTTACAATGGACCATGGCATACAGACAGCACCCTGTATAGCACACTTAACTTATCTTTCTGTAGCATTTTCTTCTACTTTCTTATCAGATGGAACCCTCAGCTGTAAAACATCATACTAATCTCTTCTGTCTGTGCAGAGAAAGCATATCTATTACTTTTCAGTCCATCTTAATTGGTTCTGATTCTTGGCCTAAGCAGTCAAACTCCTGCTTCCCAGCATCGTTGACTACATCAACCCCTCTCTCAAGGCACACTTGCCTTTTGCTCTTCCTTTTCATCTTCTTTTTCCTCATTGAACCCTCTGAACCCTTCCTAGCTGCTGATCTTGGTCAGCATCTTGTTAATGGCCTGCTTCACATGGGTGGTGGAGCTGCGGCGGCGGGTCTTGCCCTGCACTGCCCTGCGGCGTCGCACCTCGCGGCACAGCTCATAGAAGGCCTCTGTTACGCCCCCACCTGTGCCCACGTGGTCAGCACAGGCTGAGCACTCGTAAAAGGCACAGGCCATGTCTGCTGCCAGCCGTTCGCCCTCCTCCGTGGCCACCTGCCGGGCGTGCTCCAGGTCCGCCTTGTTGCCCACCAGCACCAGCGGTGCATGCTTGGGTTTCTTGACCTCCTCCAGCAGGCCACGTAGCGGAGCTACCTCCTCAAAGCTCCCGCGGTCAGTGATGTCGTAGACCAAAACAAAGCCATCGCCCCAGCGCATGTGGCCCTCCTTCTGCAGCAGGTCCTCCTGGAGGCAGGGAGGTGAGAGCATGAGAGTGAGTGCTTGTGTGCTATACCCTCCAGACCACATATATATCATTTTTAGATGGCTTAAAAGCCCTGTGCTCAGCTTAGCAGTCTATGCTGTGATTTTGTGGCTGTGATTTTTTGAGTGTGCCTATATACCACCCAATGCCCCTAGAAAGCACAACAGCTTTGTCAATAGAAGGAATAGAAAGTAATGAAAATGAAAGTTTTCCCTTATTGCAGATTTTGTCAAAAAATGTTTTGTTTCCAAAACGTGCTTTTCTAGTTTTACACTGGAACTATGATGATGTAGCTAACTTAAGGTCCAGGCTTTTTTTTGTTTTTAGATTTTGTTATCAATAAATTCAGTCAAAGATTAAGACAACATCGTATAATAAGGAATATCCTTTAATAAATAATCATTCTGCACAACACATAGCATAAGATTGTACGCAAGAAATGAGCATCACGCAAATACATAAATCAACACACACTTGCCTCAAATCTTGTTGAGCTGTTAAATAGACTTCTAACACATTTCACATATAAACTGTGATTTTAGTTGAAAAAGTATTTAAGATTGTCACATTAAACATAATGCATTGTGTAATATCATTCAAAAAACAACTACTAACACTTTCTGATATTTCATCATGTCAAAAAACAGAAACAACGAACAATGATAACCTAAGGATTATATTTTATAAGCATTTCTTTGTTTAGACACACATTAATCTTATTTTGTAAAGAGCTGAAGGCATGGTAAGACTCCAGATTAAGGAGAAATTCCCAGGTGTAAAAACCGACAGAGCACTCGAGTGTGTTTTCCTCATTCATTTAAGTGAAGTCATGAGACCACAAGAGCTAAAAACCAGCATGTGGTCCAGCAGCCATGTAAGAACCCAACTTCCTCTCGTCCTGCTGTGTTAGAAGTGTGCTGTCGGCGAGGTCAGAGAGTGCTGCTGGCTGGCAGAACACAGACTCCAAACAACCGCACGCTGACTGACGAGAAAAACGCACAAATATACACAAACTTTCTCCACTTTCACCACTTATCTGATGTTTATGACTGGAAGCAAGACCTTGGCAAAGCTGGGCACAGCTCTTGTCAGATATTTTCATCTTTAGTCTATAACCACTCTCTTTGGCCCTTAAATGCATAAAAGTAATCCAAACAGCTGGCACTGAGACAGGCCCGTTTTGAAATGCTGCACTAAAACGAGAGAAGTGTAATGAGAGCTGGATGACTGGGCCAGTAGAGGGTGTTCAAATGTTGTAAAAGGACCACTTTCTAAATAAATGCAATATTACGTTTAATCATTAAAATAGATACCTCCCTATAGAATGGTGTGCTTATCGACTCTGCTGCTGCACTTGTTATTATTAAAGTGGTCAAATCCTGCATCTTTTTCCCCTGAGGTCTTACAGTTTTACTTAAACATATTCCAACCTCTCTTTACCCCATTTAGTGAAACAGGCTGTTTCTATTATTGTGCCTTTAAGGCCTGTTTTACATTCACTACCAGTGAGGAGTATGAGTGACTTTGAACGTATGGACCAGAGATGTCTAGACCACATAGCAAAAATTATAAAATAAAAATATAAAACAGAAACCTGAATAAGAACCTACTAATGTTTCAGTTCATGACCATTATCCATTCATGAACATAACAAATTAGATTTTTATTGAGCAAAGTAACCAAGCTGACCCATTAGAAAACAAATATCCATAGATCTTGCTTGCTGCATCGCTCTGCAAATGCTGCATGTACAACCAAGCACTAGCTGTAACAGTCATGGTGCCAAAATTCTGAGCCCTTTAAGGCTTATCAAGTATAAACAGACATTTCTTTAAATATAAATAAGCACTTCTTGGTGTATATTATCAAAGAAAATCTTCTCAAAGGGGAGTTTACCTGCCCAGCTGTGTCCAGGATCTCCATGCTGACCATCTCATCATCGACGGTAGCCTGGTGTCGGTATGTAGACTCTTTAAAAGAGAAAACAGATAATACATTAGTAAAGGAGCTGTACATTGACGTGTGTGGTGAGGGAGACCTACCCTAACTCTAGGGCCTTTTCAAGTTTGAGGCTCTATATACAGTCACACACCTGAGAATGAACAAGGGAACGGTCTTCTCAGACCTCCCAAACACACACCCACACACCAAGAACACGTACAGGCAAGGAAGAGTGAACCAAGTCGACTGTTTAAAATGCAAATATGATCAATGTGGCCTACAGGATTTCTGTCAACTTTATAATAAGAAGTAAGTAAGTACCAACAAAATGAACACCAAAAATACTCCTGAATCCTGAAAATTGTAAAAGCTGGATTTTCTAACAAACCATTCCTTTAAAACCAAAAATGAAACAAGGCCTTCCAAAAACAATGCCTTCCAAAGCACCATGTTTTCTATCTGACTGAAGTCTGTCTTTCTATCAGCATCAACAACATTCCAGATGACTCATCACCACTGAAATGCCTCCAAAGTCTCAACACAGATGGGCTCCTCACCAGCTCATCCAAATCTGCTCCCTTTTTTAGTCCAAACACACAGTGGGACATAAATCTGCTCTGGGCCACGTCAGAGAAAGATGTCACTGTTTGCCTTGAGTGACAGTTCTGCTGCTTCCTGTTGGTGTAATTCTCCTGTGAGAGTCATGAACACCTGCTAAACTGCCCAGTAATTCGAGGGGTTAGCACTCAGGCTTGGTTCCAGTCAATCGTCTGGACATAATAACTCCAATTTTCCTAATTTTAGAATGATAGTAAATACACATAATCTGTGGAGTAACATATGTGGAATTACACACTGACCGAATCCGTCACTATCCATTTTAGATAAATCTGAGTGGACTTCCGTTGCAGCAACTTTGAAATTTTGCTAATTCTCTCCAACATATTACCTTAAGCCACTTTCTAGGGTCTCTTCGTCTGTGAATACTTTTCATTTTAGCTACATAACATAAACAATCAATCACGTCTTGGTCAATGTTTGTTTCTTCATGGAAAACCTCATCTCAGCCTCCGAAGCTTCACTCAAGGCTCCATTTCTAATCTGGAGCCTTTCTTCTCACAGCATTTGAAAACACCATTTGCCAGTTACACCTCGTGAACATTTCATAATATATGAACCACTATAAATGGACCAAATTTACTTGTATAAAAATCTTGATCAACATACATGATCCTTCCCCTCCAATATTATAATTCCATTCCATGAGGTGCGCCTACAGTACACACACTCCCTCAGCTAAAGTGCAAGTGTGTAGACATGTGCGTACCCCATGAAGCTTTTCTTTTCTTTCTAAGTCAATACAAACTACACATTCCACTTGTGTGTGTAGCCACACTAACATCACATATAACAAATTTACCCATCATGCTTTTTTGAGTTTTGAGCCAGTTTTATATTCAGGGCAACAAAGCACCCACTATGCTTCTGAAGCGGATAAGTACATTAGATTATGTATGAATGAGGGAAGGTGCAGGGCTTCATGAGGAATTCAGACATAAAAGCAACAATTTACACCGGCTTACATGCTTCCATCGTCCCGGCTCACATGGCTTTTATGGAATTTAGACTAGACTAGATTGTTCATCAGAAGGACACGGCAATGCTTGTTAAATCCTCTCTCCCTTTTATAGTTGCCAGTTGTGATGCACCGCAGTCTGTCAACCTGTAAACATTCCTCATTCAGGCACCAGTCCTTTATAGACGCCAGTGAGTAACGACTGCAGAGGAGGATTTACTCCTCAAGGAACGGCTCGAGAGTCTTGCTGTTCATCCTGACTCTGTGTTCCGTTTCGTGATAAAGCTCAGTTTTGTCCTTTTCTGTCGGACTTTAAGGCACAACAGGGACACACCTGCAAATATTTTTTGTGCCAGAATCAGCAACATCTGTTTCTGGGACCTCTGCTTGATCCAGGATGTTGTTCACATCTTTAACACCCTCCTGCATGCATGCACTCAAAAAAGCCCAAATACTTCTATATAGTGAAAAAGTTATTTGACTTGTTATAATAATAGCCATTTTAGGTGCTCTCCAGAACCCTGTTTTTAACGTGTCTTCAAAGATCAATTATAGAGGGGAAAAAAACATTTATCCAGACAAAGGGTCATTAAACCTTTCAGTGAATTCTTTGAGTGTTTATGGTTCTATATAAGTTCTAAGAAATGCCTTGTATTGCACTGCTGCATGTAAGTATTTGAATACCTGGCAATCAGTAAGATTTCTGGCTCTCAAAAACCTGTTACTCTGCCTTTAAGAAGTCCACCTCTACTCCACTTAGCACCTGTCTGAGCTCTTTACAGACACCTGTCCACCCCACAGTCAGTCACACTCCAACAGTAGTGCCGTTAGAACTACTATCTGAACACTAGTGAAAGTGTCGGTCGTGAACGAAATGGCTCTTAGATCCGACTCTTTGAAGTGAACGACGGGAGCCGGCTCCTTATTGGGAGCAGTGGGGTTTTTTTCTTTCTCTTGTCCTCTCTCTCACACTTTTTCACGCACGTGAGCCTTGTGTTTGCGTTGAGCAGAGTAGTGATACGTCGTGAGCAAAAGCAGCGGCTCTAAGAGCCGATGCTTTGTAGTGAATCAGAAGAGTCGACTCCCATCGAGTGAGAGCCGGCTCCCCACTTTATTTCCTTTCGCTGC
>JBBJLR010000133.1:26906816-26932816 GCA_037577145.1 Brachypetersius gabonensis | reverse complement strand
CACAGACGCTCATTCTGGGTTTTAGACTCATTTTCACTGAATTATATTTGATTTTAGAAGTAAAAAACACTGATCAACAGCTCCTCCATCTCTCCAGTGCGCCTCTGCAGAGTAAACACCAACCTCCCCCTCCCCCCTCTCTCGCTAACCCTCACCCCTCTCTCTCCTGCGCAGCTAGCGGTATTTTTCCATATTTTTAAAATTCTTATAACTTTACTTCTACGCGACACAGGAAGTCCAGACGAGGCTCGTGACATCTGAAGCTTTGTGATTCACAAAAAAACTGCAGAACTTCCATAAAAGCAGTTGTTTTGCTGTGCTACGACCGTTTATGACAGCTGTGTTTCCGGCACGGATCCAAACTAGAAACCAAACTAGCTTCGCAAGTTTTCTTCCGACGTAGAATAAAAAATATTGAACGTTTTATCGAACACATTTTTATTGATATCAATCACGTGTCTATCGTGATACATATCAGTATCGTTTTATTGCCCATCCCTACTCTGTAATGCAAACAAAGGCTTCTGTACCAAATATTAACACTGATTTTCTCAGGGGTTCAAATACTTATGTGCAGCAGTGCAATACAAATAAATTCTTTACAAATCATACAATGTGATTTCCAGATTTTTTGTTTACATTCTGTCTGAGTGGGAATGCACCTACAGTGTGAATTTCAGACCCCTCCATGATTTCTAAGTGGGAGAACGTTCTGCATAAGGAATGCCGCCGCGACCGCACATGACTTGCGAAACGAACGCATTTCACACAACAAACTGCACGTTGCACGTGAAAAATCAAGTTTTACATTAAAAAATGGCTGAATGAAGCCAGAAGTGTCTCAAATGAAGACAAAGCATCATGTTGTGTTGTTTTCCCCAAAAGTGTCATTTATTTTCTGTGGTTTTGGTGTCCGTATGTTTACTGGTATTTTGTGTTTCGCATTACCAACATAACGGATTACTCCTCTCTCACTCTCTATACAGTGGAACCCTACATAATGAATGCAGTCTGTTATGCAGGGTACCACTGTATAGAGAGTGAGAGAGGAGTGATCTGCTACTTGTGGTCCAGGAGCTCTTGTGGAAATTTTGGAGCTCTTGTGCCATCCTGGGTTGAGGTGAGATGCAGTTAAAACGCTTTTTCTCACACAACAGCCACAAAATCAAAGTACAGAAACACACTCAGAGCAGCTCTGCCAGCAAGTCTTCCTTTTTTTGACCCGTTAGCGGTGAGGAAGCAGACACACCCATCACATTAGAATACTGATTCAGGTTAAAAAGTCCACTCAGTACCACTTGGCAGTGTTCATAAATACAGCTGAAAAAACAAAAACAAAAAAAACATAAAACACACAGAATGAAAAAAATCTAGGTTTCTTGGTTCTTATATATAGGCAAAGGCCCAAAATAATAACAACAACAACAACAATAATAATACCAATAATAATAATAATAACAATAATAATAATAATAATTGCATAATTACTATATATCTGTATATTTACTTGCCAATAATGTATTTATTTGTCAATAATCTTAGCCAAAGCACTCCTGTTCGGTCTTGTTTAATTGTCATGTCGGCTGAGGGAGAGAGACACAGACGTCACATTAATATTGTTTTATATAAGCATAAGCCCAATACTACAAATACAAATAAGAATAATAACAGTAGTGGTAGTGATATAATAATAATAATAATAATAATAATAATAATAATAATAATAATAATAATAATGATAATGATAATAATAATAATAATAATAATAATAATGATAATAATAATAATAATAATAATAATAATAATACTTTCTATCTAATAACACCTCTCTATCTATCTATCTATCTATCTATCTATCTATCTATGTGCATGCCCGTACAAGGGGTGGGGGTTGTTGGGGTGACTGGTGCAGGACCCTGCAGCCCCAAAGCCTGACATGACCGGTTCCCAGGACAAATAAGGATGTTCCCAGGATGTAAAAACGCTGGTATAGGGTACTGTTGTCCTATTGTACTGTTAGAAACATCTGCCTATAGAGCAGTAAATGAGCAGACTAGTCTTTCTGCAGTGTATGCTGGACAGTTAATTAGGGATTGTTCACTAACTCCGCACAGTAATACCAGGCTAGTCTATTTGACTAAAGCAGGAAGCAGAAAGCAAGCAAAGCCCCGTGTGGCAATACGAGATCATGCTAAACTCCCCTCAGAGTGATGCAGTAGAGAGATGTTCAGGGAGCCGGCCTGTCTGATTAATCTATCTGCTGGGCTTCGGAGCTGTCAAGTGCTCAGTTCCCACTGGATCAAGGCTCACATTCCTCACACAACGCTAGATGAAATTCTCTCTTGTGGAAACATCTATCCGCCTCCTTAGCCTGAGTGATACTTTCAATAAAGCAGTAGCATTCATTCATACACACATACATGACATACATGTGGAGCTACACCAGTGCAATTACTGAAATACACATATGAACACTTCATTCTGCTGCAGTCCATTCCAGACTATGATTGCAGTGCAACTAACAGCAATTGAAGTCAGACAGCTTTATCTGCACCTGACCAGTCTGTCCTATTTATCCACCTCCGCATATTTGATTTGTCATGTCTTGCTTTGAAATACAAACCTCTGGAATGAGCTTCTTTGGCTGAAGACCCTGACAAGGGATTTTATTAACTGTATTTTATGGGCGTTTGCCACAAAGGTTCAAAAAGGTGAGTTCAGGCAACTAGCAGTACTTTTACTATGGTAAATATGGGCCTTTGAGAGCCAACACAGTAGAACTGCTGTTAGTGTAATGCCATTCTTACCCAGTGTAGGGTCGTACTCCCAGATGAAGCGCTTGGTCAGGAACCTCACCACCAGGGCTGAAGAAAGAGAGAAAATTAAACACATGTAATTGAGTTTTTATGTGATATTTGTGTGCAAAGAGTCGCAACTACAAGTGAAAAACCACAGGAGTCTCCAAAAGAACTCGAAGGCAACAGAACACAGCATATAAACTGTTATCATTTAAACCTTTATCATCCCGCACCGAACACCACACCAGCTGTGTAGTAATAACTATAATGATTAATGACTGTGTTCAATATAACATTTGACTATTTAAAATATTAAAGCAGACCCAGACTCTTCTATGTTCTAACTACAGCAAAGAACCCCACACTGAACCACTAACCTCTCCATCAGAGAATGGAAAGTAAATGCTTGCATTTCTTAGAGCAATGGTAACATTTCGCATCTCTTAAAAAAATCGATTTTTTTCATGATATATTTTCATTTTCTACATTTTCTAACCACAGAGCCCTGTCTGTTTGTCTATTTTGGGATGCAGGTCACAACAACTCAACATTTCCGTGACACTGCTGTATTGTGAATGAACCACGACCCATTTAATATCTGATCAACAGCAGGCCATTGCTGAGAACTGACCGCTCATGAATGGAAGATGGCTTACACAAAATCGGCTTCAGTCTATACAGTCTAGACAGTACAAAGAGTACAAAGACTTATATCACTTTGGGCACAAACTGGGCATATTCTGCTCGCCTGTTATGTATGAAACTAGAGTTTTCAACATCAAATTTTGGGAAAGAACTTTGTTCAGGATTGTCCAGAAAATGGGTGGAGATGCTAGACGGTGCTACTGGTTCCTCTCATTTTACTAAGGTTTGGGCAACCAGTGGTGGCTTGTTCCATGGAATTTGCTCAGCTCTGTAAAACCGGGGGTGTTTGAGGTGCGTTGTTGCGAGACAGCAGTCATTGTTAACTACACAAAGACAAGGGCCAATAAAAATGTGCTGAAAGTGTAGTCTCACTTTTAACTATTTTAACAGTCTTTCGGGCAGTGGATTTTTCTCTGTCTGATATACGATTGGTGTTTTAGTTCGAAAATGGACTGGATGCTCTATGCTTTTCCAGTCTCTGCCCATTCTGTAGTGGTGGGAAGTTTGGATCTTTGAATCTCGCTTTTTCAAAATACTTTTAATTTCATTAATTGGAACTAATGTTGTGCTTTAGCCATGAAACGATGCTTAGTGATAATTAAAAATGAATCAATAATCATGTATATCAGCATGCAGATTTTATTTGTTGCTGGGGAGTGGAAAAAAACAACAACAGCACAAATAGGAAGGCCGTGGTAGGGAAGTAGGGATACTATACAGTAGGGTTGACAGGGAGCAACATGCCGAAAAAAGACCAGGTGAGTATTTTTAGTAAAGCAGAGTGAAGAGAAAACTTTACTGATCCCGGAGGGAATTGCTTAAGTCATGACTCCACTAGACAAAAGACAAAAGCAAAATAAATATAAAGTTAAAATAAAAGTCAAATGAAGTCAAATAAAAACTCAAAATACACTATGAAGTAAAAGAGGCGAATATAAATAAGTAATTTATTAGTTAACACAAATAATTGTTCTAGACAAAAAAGAGCATCATTTTTTGTCAAGCAGATCTATTCATTTGTTCCATTTCCAACTAAACAGTTGTAGAATATTTTGGTGTGAAATAACTCGACTTTGTCATAGAAATTAATTTTCTCTTTTGTTTCAGACTTATTAATGGCTCAGTCAGTGGACAGGCCTTGGTGCAGTTAGCTCCAGCTTTAGTAAATTATTTTATTTTTATTTCAGGCACATTGTGAACGCATTCTGAAGTTGCATCAAGGCACATCCAGCGCTGCGTCTGTGCTTAGACGTACATCTGGCCCTGTGTTTCTAATACACTGGCACAGGGTGAGCAGCTAGAAACATTGTATGAACAATCATCTGTCACTCAAACTGACTGACAGCTGCTAATCAGAACACTACTGGATTTCTTATTTGTCCTAGGTATGAGGCAGAGCAGCACTAATTTAATTTGCTTCCAATTAACATCCAGATGCTTGGCAGAGATCCCACAGAACGTGGCCTCTCAGTCTTTCCAGCAGTCCTCCAGCACACACTGGGCTTCCTCAGTTCACCCGCGAGCGCAAACACAGGCACTGACTTTCACTCTGGCCTTGTCACCATTCCACACTCACTGGACCCACTCACTGATTAATTACATCATTATAATCCAGGAGGGCATGCAGCAAATAATGCAGTTGAGGCTTTCTCCACCACACCTCACACACTGTTTCTGAACAGGTTTCCTATCCGTCATGTCTCTGTTTTTAGATGTACCTTTTTTAGATTTGAGGAGGGAGTTCTTTAAACAAAGCCACGCCCTGGAGACTCAGTCATAGCCTTTTATATTAACATTCTAGAATTCTATTGCTAGCTGAAACAATGTTTCACTTTTCAGTTATAATTTCACCTAAAGATGTTTTTTCATAGGCATACAGGAACCGTGCTGTGCCTGAAATGTACAGCGAAGCCACAGACCTTTGATTTTCCACTGAATGGGAGGAACTTAAAGTACAAAATACTGAAGAGTGTATGTCGCCCACTTGTACATACATATATACAAGTGTATTTTGTTCTAAAGCCTTGTATTTTTATTACTGTAAATTGAATTCATTTGCAGTAATAATACCAGCATGTTGACATACATGATTATAATTCATTTTTAATTATTTTAGCGGTAGAAGTTTGTGAGGGAGCATACTGTAATGTTTATCACGGGTGTGAATTTTGGCTTGACGATTATCTCCGGATAAGCTGCTCAGTTGTAAGAGCATGGATACTTCAATCTGTTTAAAATAATATTCAATAAACACTGAGTTCACTGTGTTCCCAGTTTATTCATTTGTAAAAAATGTTTTACTGCAGGAATATCGTACGTCCCAAAGATCAGCCAGAGCTCCTCGTGCTCATAGTCATTAACACACCTGTGATACAAACACACATACACACCCGCACTTAATCCCCAGTGGTGGCTCCTGGTCAATAGTTTTGGTGAAACAAACCACCCTTCATTCCCAGCGTGCGCTGAAGTACTTCACCATGTTCTGCTTTTGCTGCCTCACATTTTGATGTTTCTTCTCTCCCCTGCTCTTCCCTCAATCTCCTCATAGTCAGTGTTAAATCACCACAAAATATAAGAAGTATTTTATTGTGCATATCTTACAGACATGTAATAGTAATGTTTATTTTAACAGTACATAATTAACAATATTTCTAAATCCCAAGAAAACATATCTAACCTCCGTCTCACTTTATAAATTAATTTTACCCTCCTGGTCTTCTTGGTGAAGTTTTTAATCACTGTCATAGCTAGCAAGCGGTCAAGCTAACAAGCTAATGCCCTTCCTTTTGTGCACTCGTAGATGAATAAGAAAATATAAAAATTAAAAACAAATTTTAGCAATAAATACTGGTAAATAATACGTTATGCATTTTGTTATGTATGAACCTTTAGTCTCACACTCAATGTCAGTGCTCAATACATAAAACCAAACAAATTGCTGCATTGGAGAACTACCCTAGAGTCTATTATTTACCTTTAGAGTCTATTGAAACATCGAAAATCCACGAGCCGTCGCGGTCTAAGAAGATTTATGTTGAAATGAATGGGGACGCTGTGAAACATGTTTCCCTGTAATTCTCTTTTTCACCGTGGTTGGGGTGGCGCTGTTTCGTGTTTTTGACCAGAGCCGAACACAACTACAACGCTATTCAGGATCTGAAATTAATAGAGCGACCTTATTTTTATGAGCATTTTTTGTTTTACACCAATAAAAAAGTGAAAGTTCTGAAGTTTTTTTTGTATTATTTTTCTTGGTGAAACATTTTTTCACATGCTTATAGAAACTGCCACTAGTACTCACACTGCTTTAGTGTGCATCATGAAAAGAGAGGACACTTGATTCATAACCAGCAAGATCTCACCAACGCTGACAGGCCCAGAATAATATTAAACACACCGTTTTAAATCAAATGTATTTAAAAAAACAACACAGGGATAAACAAAAGAGTTGAAGATGTGTGTTTTAGCAATGTAGGTGGTGACGATTTTGATGTCAAATAGCACATTTTGGGTCTGAACATTTGACACCATGTCCTTTTTTTCTAATCCCATTTTGTTGATCCATTCCTGCTGATGCTGCAGTCAGGTGTCACCCAATGTGGGTTAGTGCTGCATCACTGAGTGGGTGAAGGCAGGCCTGCTATGTCCTTATATGGGCAGAGGTCATTCATCAATCTCTCTCCACCCACCCACTTGTTTTTCCATTAACTTCCTATCCAATAAAACAATGGGGGATGGCACGGGCTATCTCAGCGACTATGGTCAGAAAAAATAGCATTCTTCCTTTCTTTCTCTAACCTTCCCCATGTCTTCATTTACTTGTCTCTTTCTGTCTTTTTCCCTCTGCCTTTGAAATGAGTGCCGCAAGGCGATATCAGTTCCTCATTTGCTGCTAAAGAGTGTAAAAACAAGACGTTTCTGTGGCGCTACTGATTCATTGTGTGTATAAGCTACGACTCAGGTGATTCATCCCGGTCCTGTTCTCTCGGGGGCTTGTCATGTGCCTGAGTGACTCTGAATGGGCTCCAGCAGGCCTGCTTGAGTCTAGAGGGGTATCTCTTTCCTCGTGTGAAGCGGCATTGTGACCCCCCTTTCACAGTCACTATGGGTAAAATTACGCCACTATTGAGCAGGAAAGAACACCCATCCTTGTGTTGCATGTCTTCTTTTCACAGTCACCTTGGCCAAAAAAAAGGAAAATGTATTCATTGTGTGTTGTCATACAGGCGGTATCTGTCACGGCCTCACTTATCTGTCTACGGTGTGCTAGCGTCTTTTAAGTGTGCCGTAACAACATCTGGGTCAGATTTAAAACAACCTTCTGCATCTAAACCTTCAGTATGTTATTTCCACAATAATACAGACATGTCGGGGTTTTTTTACTGTGTTTTATGTTGGGGATAAATCAACCTGCCCTAAATCGCTTCATCTGAATTAAGCTCTCCTAGCAGTTCAGTTCACTGCGAGGCCACAGATGAAATCTTCTTCCTTAGCTTGCTGCTCAAAAGCCCAGCCAATTCTGCTCTTAAAATGACCATGTGAAATGGAACAGGCCCCCATTCGTTCGGCCCACGCTTGCCCTGGTTTTCTTATTTTAGTTTAGCTCAAATTAGCTACAGAAAAACAGCCATACTAATGCAGGCAGCTCATGTTAAAAGCTAGTATACAACCTCAAACAATTTGCCTTCAGCTTGGGAAGTAATTTGTCGTTTTTTCCCCTGATTTGTCAGAAAACAGGTAAACCAAGACTTCATGGCCGTGAGTCATTTCTGTAAGCCTTGAGAAGTCCTTTGTCTTTGTGTGCTGCTCAGGTTCCTTGGTGACTGTCTGGGTCATTCTGTTTTGGCTTTTAGCATCTAGACATCATAGCTAGGAAAGCAAAACCATGTTCATGAAGCCTGGAGGCATGGCATGAAGCATTATTAATCCTGTCCTACCTGACCTTAGCTTTGATCCATTCAACTCATTAAAATAGTTGTAAAATACTTTAGCATGTGGAATTGGAGTTCTCCATGGACATGTAGTCCTCTGCCATAGTTAAGAAAATGCATACTGTGAGCTAAAATCAAGCCTTTTTCACATTTATACACACTTCCATGCACCAGTTTGATGGGAAACAATCTATCACTGTCAGACAAAACACTTCAAAGATGTGACCTAAGAAAAAGAGAATGTAAAACTTTCTCAAATGTCAATATGTGTTTATGTGCATATGTTTAGGACTTATTTTCTAATTTTCTGTTTTCATACAACTTTGACAAAGTGTAAATGGCAACTGGTATTAAAAAGTAAAAACTGACAGTCAGAGAACTAGATGAATGGTAGGCAGTAACAGACCATAACAAGAGCCTTTTTGAGAAACATCAGTAATCACATAAGCAACAAATAAATGAGAACTCTTCACATGTTTGCCAGCTTTCGTACCACTATATTTTTGTCTCATGAATGTCAGTCAAATGGACCCTTTTGTTCAGTTTTGTTCAGCTGCTGCATTTCATTACTTGTGGAATAGTAAACACAATGCCAATGAGGTACAATACACGGCATCCAATCAGAGCAGAGCTGGCTTGCATTTTTTAGTTTTAAAAACACAGTAACAAAAATTAGTATGCTTAATTGCAAGCGGAAGATTTAACAAAGGAAGGAAAATGGTAATGTAAAGATTTATTATGGTGGTTTCGGGACCACACAAATATCATAAATGGAACTCAAGTAAATAAAATACAAGACAAATGTATGGTATGAGTCTGTTCAGGAGAGCTGAAGAAAGCCTGTTACTTTTAGCATTCTCAGATTCTCGTTAAAGCACTAACAATAATCAGATGATTTAATATAATCTAACTGTTTGTGATATAATAAGATGTAAAGTGAAAGTGACCATTTTGTCAAACATGAACGCGCCACAGCACACGGTGCGAACAGCCCGAAATTCTTCCTCTGCTTTTAACCCCTTCACCAAGTGAGCAGCGGGCAGTCAGGAACACAGCGCCCAGGGAGTAGTGTGTGGACACGGTACCTTAGTGGTGCTTAGCAGTCTTGGGAATCGAACCCAAAACTTCGTACTAGACCACCAGCACTGACCTGCATGTGGAGAGCACTGACCTGCAGAGCTGGGTAGGGGGAGTCTGAGTCAATACACTTTTATTAAATATTAGGCTCTAAAGCTGATAAAGAGCAGTTTATAAAGAGACAAAGGGACCTAAAGTTGTGTACCTTGAGGCACTTTAGCTGCTTTGAGAAGTAATTACCCTTGGTCTCTTTAAACCTAGGCTTAGACTAATTGCTAGTGACATACATGTCAGATAACAAACTAAGCAGCTGCATTCAAAGGTTCAGCTTAAGGTGTGGCACAACTTCTATGGACACAATAGCCCAACTTACCTGTGTGGTTTAGCCCCACTGATCCGCTGCTGTGGCCTCAAAAAGTAACCTTTTCTGGATGCTGGAAGAATTTCACCAAAGTTACATTGTGTTGTTACTCTGTTAGCTTTCTGACTGTGAAGATGTGTGCTACATTATATTATATAATTAACAAGGTGTAAAAGTGTACTCATGATGCCATTTTCATTTTTAATGTCTTTACATTAGTCCTTAATAAGTTACAATTACAATTTTACCTTCTTTGTTGACAAAGTTTGTAAAAACTTTAGTCAACATATATTTTCAGTAGAAATGTAATGGACATACTTAACGCTACTTCAGTGGTGGGTCGTTCTCAGTATGGCAGTGACACAGGCACGGTAGTCACATGTTAGTGTGTTCTACACTGGTGTAAATGATGTTTAAACACTTCAGAAGTCTAAAACACTCTTTGACACACACACACACACACACACACACACACACACACACACACACACACACACACACACACACACACACACACACTCAAATATTCACTGATGTGCTGAGACCTAAATAATATGTGCTCACTGCTGGCTCTGACCATTCATGAACATGGTAAAAGTTCTTAACAAATGATATATAGAGAAGACAGATAAACAGACGGACTACAGTCTGTAAAAGGGCACCTGTATGCCAAGGACCGCTGATAAAATGACCTGTGAGCTTGGATTCAAGTTAGAAATGGCCAGTGAGGTGATATGTACAGTACACTTCATGGCTTTGGCATTTCCTAATGAAAGTGCTCTTTTTCAGCAGGATAATTTGTCCTGCCACACTGCAAACATTGTTCAGGAATGGTCTGAGGAACATGACTTCCCCAGATCTCAATCTGTGGGGTGTGCTGGACGAACTTGGTGTCTTGGTGTCAGATACCAAAGCACACCTTCCAAAATCACCATCAAATGTGACAAAAACTGCAAAAACACCACAATTAGACATACATGGTTCTTTTAACAAGAAACAAGTTGCACAGGTCACTGCTACATTTAGTAAATTACAACATAACAGGACATGATGGACTATGTCCATGTAATGTTTCCTCTTTGTAGACTCTGTGTGGAAAATATACCAGCTCTCTACACACAAACTACACCACAAATGCCACTCTTTTTTAAAATTCTGAATATTGCTCTGTGAAAAAGGAGTACAGCAATGATATCCTGCCTCCCTCTGCTCTTCTGAACACATCCAGTGATCAGATAGTGCCAAAGGGCCATATAAAATATTCCATTGTGATTGATTGATGTGCCCAGTTCCTGTGCTACTGACAGAAAGAATTTATGTCCATGTCTGTTTTACAGTTTCACATATTTTTGTTATTACTTTTCATTATCACCAACACCCAGCAAATACAATAGCATTGAGTGAGTAAAATGACCCACATTGTGCAATTTCCTGAACAAGAACAGAACAGACGTTGTTACTCTTTATCACAGTGTGGCCTGTACAATATAATACTGTAAAAGGACACAGTGTGCAAACGAGATCTGTTTGGCTTTCACAGAATCCTATATAATCAAACTTATAAAGCTAGGTTAAAACTCTTTTTTAGCAATTGCTACCATTAAAACTAATCTATTTCTCCATACTAGGGGTTTAACTATTCATACTTTTTTTCAATTGGGCTCAGTCCTTAATTTCTGAGCCATGATTCGGAGGAAATTTCCAATTTGTTTTTAAGAAACATTTATAAAATTGTTGGCAATGTGAGCTGAACATCCAGCCATGCGCTCTGCATTAACAATGTTTCATGTTGGAAGATCATTTGTTTTTATTTCCCATGCATCATATAGTCATGTATTGTAACAGACCTCTCTGTTGCTCATGAAGTCCAGGTATTCAATGTAATTTCAATACATTGTGCAATAACCAGCTGTTTACAAAGATTTATCTCTATTTTTTTTAGACTGTGTGATGACCAGTGTCACAGACCCACTGGTGCAGGTCATAAACAGATTTGCCGCAGCAACTTTCTAAGCCACTTCCTCCCCAGGGAGAGGTCACAAGCATGTGTCCAGAGCCCAATGTCCTGCAGAAGCTTTCCCAGAACCCCTACTCCCGAGCACACACTCTTGGGCACGTCCAAGCTCCCTGGATGACAGAGCTCTTCATCAGCCTCTTCATAAACAATCACACATCAGTAGAGCAAAGGCAATGGGGTGAAACTGTGACTACAGCACTCAGTTTAGAAAACAGGATGTCAGGATTGCAAATTCAAAGATAGAAGCTAAACTGGATGAAAAGTTAGAAACAGTAAGTTTAAGATTAGGGCAGAAGGATTGTGGCATGATTAGTTTTTGGCTAATTTCCTTTAAACCAAAGTTCGTGATGGCTGAATGTGATGTTGAGTGAAACGATTATTGTGGTCTATCAAATGATTTTGCAACATTAGTGTAAATTATTTTACATTTTAATTAAAACTAAATTATCAACCAATCACAACACATGGTCGCTGATCATTTACATACTGAACCATCACATGACCAACCGAAACTCACACCCACTCCTCAGTTATAACACACTGTTACTGAGCAATACCATCACACCTTTCAGCACACTTTTCATGCCTCTATGTTTATTGTTTTCCGATATGAGTGAAGAAAGACATTCAAATAATTAAAAATGAAAGTCTTATGACTCACAGCCAAATCAAATAAGTAATTATGTACACTGATTAAGCCAAAGGGATGATAAAAAAAATATCATTATGTTTATTTTATTGTCTCATTTTTGCAACTGAATTGGTAGCAAACCTGAAGCAGCCAGAAGTAAAGACTAAATAATTAGTAATATATGTTTAATATGAAAATGAACCAAATCAAGGACATATAATGAACTGGGAATTGTGGGTTATCGAGATTACTGTTGACTTTAGCCACTGTAATCTTACAGTGCATTTCAAAGTTACATTCATATCTAGGCTAAATCAAGATCATTGATATTGAACCTGTAGAACATTATTACTTGAAAGGCAAATGACAGGCCCATAAGAAGTTTTAAGTTCCTTTTAGAAAAAATAATTGCAAAGAGACTGCAGATGTATTATTTTGATCTAAAGATGGATGGAGCTTCTAGCTACGTGTTCTGCTCCACCTATTAGTTACATCCCGTATTAATTTGAACGTGTGCTCATTTCTTGGCTGGAAATTCCAGAAAGGAGCTGTTTCTCTCCTGCCATTCTCTATACTGCTTGTACCCTGGCTCTTTGTGAACAGAAGCACAATGGGAAAAGAATGACTGCCATTTAGAAGAGGTCCTGCTTGGCACCTTAAGTAGGCTGCCTGAACGAGTACAGTTTCAGTCTTTTGTCAAAGAGTAAAGGACACAGCTCAGAAATGTCAGAGAGGGCGGAGGTTTTCCAAAAACTGATCTGTAGCCAAATCCAGCGATAGCACTGTGTTTGGTCTCTTTCAGCTAATCACACATGACTGATAATCAAATTAATTTACAAAGACAAAAAGTGAGATTACATTAAAGAGAAGTTTCACAGTTTGCTGGTTTCTCTGATCTGACCAACTCTACTCACTACTATCTTCTATTTCATCACTGTAGTTCTTTCTCTGCTCTTACACTTGAAGCCCTGTGGTGTCAGGTAATTAATCTTCTCCAGTGTCACTTCTTTATTATCCATCATAAAAGTCTCCTAATTCAGTCATTGGGGACCTCAGTAAGGTCATATTTTTGTTCTCCCAGCACATCTGATCCAGCTGAGCAACAGATGATGACCAGTTTTAACAATGAAGAAAAGTTTCAATCAGTGTCAAATTCAGTGTCTAAATAAATGTTAACTCAAATCTTTTTGATGTACACACTGACCAAATATCAACTTGACCTGCAAGAGCAGACAAAATAATGGCAACCCAAATGAAAAGGAACTTTAACAAAGATCCACAATGGACAATCCACACAAATTTCAAATTTCTTGTGTGTAGTTAGATGATTGGATGTTAATGCAGGAAAACAATCTTTAAAAATCATAATAATCATATATAAGTACTGTATACATTAAACAGCCCATTACCACAAGATGATATTAGTGAACACAAGGAAAAAGTCAAGCTACATTCATAACAGTGGTCATCAATTTGATTTTATTTTTAGATGTTCTTTGCGAAATGCATTACAACCTTAAACCTTTTACATTACCCAAAGAACAAGAGGTTTGTCTTCTTAATGCATGGTCCATATCTTACAACACAGTAGAAAGGTTTATATAAAGGCAACCCTAGAAGCCCTAAAGTGGTGCTACTCCTTATTTGGGTTTTATACTAACACCTTCTGAAGAGATTTCATTTTTCTGTCTATTTGCAATAATAACATGTGGATAAAGTTCTCTTTTGAAAATATAGGAAACATGAGCTATTTTCAAGCAACTGAGAAAAACTAATTTTTGTTCATTATTAATTGTTTGGACACCATCCAACATTATTATCTGAAAGTTCTAAAAGCTTCTCGCTAAACAAGTGATGTCCGATTATGAATCACATAGCAAATGTAAAATTGTCTGGGTGAGCAAAGATTCTTAATAGCTCTGTCTAACATCTAACAATCCATTTACTAAACCAGACCTGAGAGCTTCCTCAGTTAAAACAGAAAAAAACTATTAATCTCTGGCAATTTCACATAACCCCCAGTGAATAAAGGTGAGAGGAAAAAAGCTGTCATTAAAGTCTGAGAGCTTTCTAATTCTCTAGAGACATAGAAATGGTCAGAAGGAGAGAGCAGTTTTAATAGAACATGAGAAAAAAAACAATGGCGATGAATCATCCATCTCAAAAAGCGAACGTCATAGCAAGCTCAGCTTTCAGCGAGCAAATGGCGTAAAACTGAAGCCCTGTAGATGATCCAAAAATAGGTAAGTAAATAAATAAATATATCAAAACAAATAAATATAGCCAAGCCATCCATACAAGAGGCTTGTGAGGTATGTGGGCAGGAGAGTGAATAGCAGATTACAAGAAGCGTCTAACCCTAAATATGCTCGCACGTCATCTTAAACTCTGTTTAACGAAAATGTAAAGGTAACCCTGTATTCGAATTTAAATTCCCCGCAAAGATATGAAACTTGGAATGTTGCGGGACAAAAGTTTACACACGGATCACATTTAAAGACGGACGTGCGCCTGTATGGTTTTCGAGGAATAACCCCTGATCTACTCAGGCTAAAAATACAAATGAGGGAAAGGTCGCCTGGAGATCTACCAAACTGCAGAGTAAGAAGAGTCCAAGTGCTTTCCCTGCCAAGATATGCAACTCGGAAGGTCACGGGACAAAAGTATTGGGACACCGTGGCTAGGTGAACGGGTCCCCTTGTGTGAAAACATCCAGAAGAAATATATTTATTGCCACAAAAAAGAAAAAAGGCGGAGGATATTTGCAGTTTCCATGTTATTGTGGGGATTTCTGCATAAGTTTGGTTCTCAGAAAAAAAATCTGCGTGATTGAATCCGCGACTCTTGATCCGCATAAAACTGGGGGATTATTGTATAAGGTTGTGTGACAAGATATATGCTCTGATGGATAAACTACCGCTAGCGCCCAGTGCCAGCTAGTAGAGTGGTTGGGTTGCTAGAGCTAAGTTAGCTAGCAGGATAACAGCACATTAGAGTGCAAGTTTTAATCAGGCTACTGAATTATCTACTGACACAAATTTAGGATAAAGACTGCAAAAGCAAGTTACAGGTTTTTGCAGTGGCAGACGTGTGGAGCTGTTAGCAGGTTAGCCTGCAAGCCACAGAGGTGTAATTTTTTTGTCTTTTCTAGTCTACTTTCAGGAGCACAGCAGGTGGAAAAACGGAAATCTCACAATTCTGTGCAAGCACAAACAATTCACAAAAGGAAAGAGGTTTTTGTAAGTTGCTACACAATTTGTCAGCCCCACTCTACCCCATCTATCAAAGGAAACAGACCACCATAAGACAGATATCATTTGGGCAGTTTTAGGCACAGCAATGACCCCAACATGGAAGTGTTGTGGCTGTGTGTGTCCCACTGATCCAAAGACCAGGAGAGGGCACCGACAGCAAATTACTCTGAAATGATGGCCGCTTGCTCCTGACCCAGGCAGCTTTGGAAAGGGCACTGAGATCTGTAAGGATAACTCTTGACCTTCTGCAGAACGAAACATTATTTATTTAACAATGTCAAAATATCAGACACAGACGTGTTTGGTGTTCAAAGTTAGCTCCTTTTGTTTTGCACTGACGCTAGCGCACCCAGAAACAATGAGCAGGCATGGATGTACCTATTAAAGTGGCAACTCAGTGTTATTGATTGTAGACTTTACTTCCTTTGCAATTTTCTTTTTTTTTGCTAACACATACACAGATTGGGATCAGTGGAGAGCAAGCAGAAGCCTGTCTGATATGCCTCAGTCTCCAAAACAGCTCATGGCCTCATGCCTTCGCACCCACGGCCCTCATAAAGATAAGCTGAATGGCATTTTCATTCAGTCTTCTTTCACTTCTAAAGGAAAACAGTTTCTCTCAGTATCAAAATTTTAACATTTTTATTCCTCAGAATGTGCCCCAAGGTGGCATTAGGGACAAGACCAAACAGATAAAAAGCCATTGGAATATGTTGAAATGAGAAATGGGAAGGCTGAGGCACATCAATAAAGTCAGTTATCCCCTGTGAGCCTGTTCTCTTTCTCATATGGCCAGTGTCTGGTTTTCATTCAAGACAGGCACTCTGCACCAATGACCATATGGAGCAGCTCACCTGCACAATGTCGAGCTTTACGGAAGGAAGGCCAGGAAAGTGCACTGGCAGTTAATTGCTCTGAAATGATGGTGGCTTGGTCCTGACCCAGGCAGCTTTGTTAAAGGACCCTGAACGGCTAAGAGAAAACATACTTGCAATGCAAAGGTAACTCATGGCCTCCAGCAGCACAAAACATGAGTATTTTTAGTGCAGTTTGACCTGTTTTTGCTTCTTTTGTTTTGCACTGAAGAAATGAACCTAGTGCTATCCACATGGTCTATCAAGCCAAATTACATATGTGACCCGATCTGTCGTAATGAGTCGGAAGTCGGCGGTCTATTTATTGAGATACGGGCTGATTATGTTGAAAAACATAAAAAATATCGATTTTTCTTTTTTGGTCTTATATGAAAGAAAACGTCTTCAAAATTAATCTCTCAAAGTTTCATCATGGAAATAATTGCAAAAATGTACTTAAATGGCTATTTAAGTTGAGTTGTCAAAATAAGTGCTGTTTTCGCCTCTCCTCTGAAACGTCACGATCTCAGCTGTCCAAGTATGGTGTTAAAACGTCAATCCCTGATCTTTTTAAACCTATCAAAATGCTTAAATCATGCACACAAAACTTTTTCAGTTGCCAATAGGAAGCCTGTTCAGAGCCTTGTCTCCGCCCACCCCTCCACAGATTAGCAGTGTTCTGTGTAGCCTAATGCTAGCGTTTTTTTTTTCAGAATATATCTCCTCACAAAGATCGGGTTTAAAATTTGTATTTTGGGTCAAAATCATTGAAGTTGTTTAAAGTGAAGTGTGTGGTGTTGTGTGATTGCTGTTTGGTATAATGTCATTGTTAAAATAATGCAAAATAGCTAAAGCTTCAACTCCAGTTTGCGCTCTGCTGTAACGTCTCGGCCGTGGTGGATTTGTTTTTGGGGACTTTTACTTGGACATTCCGTGTGCGTGTTTGTGTCAGTGTTCACCCGGTCAGCAGTTATGGATTTTGGTTAAGTGATTCGGTTTGGTGATTGGTTTCTGTCAGAGTCAGTCTATGTATTTAAGTTCCTTGGATTCATGTTTGAGTTGCTGGTTATTCCTCATAATGACCCTCACCTTCCCTGTTCCTCGTGTTTCTGATATGTAGTCTTGTTTCTGTTAGCCCCTTGTGGCTTTTTGTTTTAGTATGCAGAGTCTGTGTTTGTGTTAATAAACTCCTTCACTTTGGAACCTGCCTCACTACCCCGAGCACGCGACGTGACATCTGCTGCTGCCAGCAAGACTGAATCAAGTTGGTTAATGAGTTCTTTGGCTCTAGTGATGTGTCTTCAGTCTGATTTAATGTATTTTTCTAAGTATCTAAATGCCTGTAATAAAAATTAGTTGTTGAATACTGGGTGCATCTGTTTGAATGTTATGGATTGATAAGATATCAACAAAAAACTGACAAAAACTTTAAATGCTGTTTTCTCGGTTTTCAGTTGGAAAATGGTGCTGTGCTTCCATCATTCAAACAATTGTAACTTGACAACCGTTTAACATACAGCTTTGACCAAGATATCATTTTAAAGCTTATTTTCTCATCTTTTTAATGATTGAATGAATTTTGGGTCACTGTGACTCATTTTGCCAGTTCAGGTCACATATAAAACCCTTTAACTGATGGGTGAGTCTTTATTTGTTATAAAACACTAACATTAGAATGAATAAGAAAAACATCTGCAAAACATCAGAGTGTGGCCTAACCATTTAGAGTCCATTCAGAGAGTGGACTAAAGAACCAGGAGGACATGAGGTGGTGGCAAGTGAACAATAAACAATTTTTTATCCTTTATCACATTGATATGTTTAGGTTAAGAAACTTGGTTGCACTCCATTACAACCTTCTGCAACAACCTGGACAGAGGTCACTACCGGATTCTGCACATGCCAGCTGATCCTATCTCCATATCAAAACCATCATTGAGATGATGATTACTCCACTTGTGCTGGGCCATAATGATTCTGATGACTCATGTGAAGGCCCACTGTGGGTTAGAGCCTTTCAAACCTGATGTGGGCAAATGTAAGAAGACTGTGTCTGTATATATGTATATGAGATGCGCATAGTAATATTCTGCATGTGGCCATATTGCCCACCTACCTTTAAGAGCCGGATGTATACTGTAAACTCCTTAATTAGTGGCATCCTTGGTAAAGATAAATATTCTCTTCCTTGTTTTTGCTAATTAACCGTATAATCACAAAACATATTGAATACTATTAATAGCCAAAATTAAAGGTTTTATATTGACTAGCACTAAAATTATAAGCAACTAACAAGAACGTGGCAGACCAATAAATAAGGTGATGTGGTTAAAAACAAAACTGAGAGCCCACCACCCTAGCAGTACCAACAGAGCCCACTGGGGGGGCCACTGCCCACAGGTTAAAAGACACTACTCTAAATGTAAGCAGGCACAGTCTCTAACCCCTGTTTTACACTGGATGCGTGGTGTCCGCTTCGCTGCGACGGCGCTGCATTTCCATTCCGTTCAAGGCCATGCGCCAATTCACACTGGACGCGTTTGTGTTCCGTATCTGATCCGGCGCGCCGCTGGTTTGCGAGATCACATGATCACGGGAGAATTGTAAGATCGCGAGGGATAACGCGATAACAACCGCGGGTAAAGTAAACCAACGTCGCTTGTTTTGCTGATTTGTTTTGCTGATTTCTGCTACAAACATTATTAGCAGGCTTCCTAGATAATTTTGTCCTTGTTGTTGCTCATGTGTTTAATTTGTTTACATTGTGTTGCATTGCTGTGTTTAATGTTGTTTGTCATACTTTATTGTGTTGTAATGAAAAAAACAATTAACGCATTTAAAGTCCACTTTTGAATGACATTGATTCATTTTGTGTTTTTTTCTGTTTAAATACACTGGTCAACAATATGTGGGTCATATATATGATTTGATAATAATATAGTATAGTTGTCCATGTTGTGAAGGGGTCGTCTGGAGTTGGCGCATGCGCTCTGCGTTACGCTCTTGATCCGTATCTGTCAAAAATAGACTTGATGTGCATCTCGACGGACTGCTGGACATGTCACGGAACAGAGACATAGCGGATACGCTATGTATCGGATCTGGTGTAAACTGATGTATTGACTTTACTGGCGGCGATTAGCTCCGGTGTAAAACAGGGGTTAGGCTACATCCACATCACAAGCCTTATTGCTCAGAGGCAGCCTATTTGCTTTGATGGTGTACATTTGTGGTTATGAGCGATCCACTTCTGTTTCTTGTGTGAACAAACCTGTTCCCTCTCATGTGCACTTCCTAACCAGCAACGTCAAGTGAACGATCCGTATGGGTCATGAACGACAACAACAAAAGAACAAATCAGCGCCATAAACCTTCATCACAAAGACCATTAGTTCTGGCCAGCTCTCAGATGTAAAATATGCAAATGCTTTCGTGGTTCTGGAACATTTATAAGTCAACAGCTGTTGCTTACGCTGCGAACACAGGATAACATGTGCACAGGAGTTAATAACACATGAATTCTGATCTCATCACCCTCATTAAGAATGTATGATCATAAATCGGTTACGTATCAGAACTAGAACCACATTTGAAAAATGCTAATGGTAATGTAAATGTTGTCTGATGGGGTAGGGGTTTCTAATAAAGTGGCCATTTAGTGTGTGTTTCAGTAACACAACAGGACTCAGTAAATCAGTCCTATCGTTTAATGATGATTACTGACCTACAGTCTCTTAGTCCTGTTGTCGTTTTAGCAGCTGCCCACAAAAAGCCTCGTGTCAGGGCCCTCTCGGGAGGTATGAATGCCACAGGCACACTGACCAGACAGGACTGGCTCAAACATTGCTTGTGCTATTTATTTGTTCTGGTATCATAGGGAAAGCATTTAAATTAAACCTAACTCACAGACAGGTTCAAAATGGGCCTCCCACTTCCCAAATACCTTCAAAAATACTTGTTGCAATTGGATTTCCTCTGCAGCCTAAGGTTTTAATGGGTAAACATGCCACAGCCCAAGATGGTGTTGATCAGGTCTCTCACTTAATGTCTGCTGCAGACGGCCCACTATATTTAGTCTGTTGAGGATTAAAACCATTAGTTCAAACATCGGAAAATGAATCAGACTCTTCATCCAAGCTGGGCTGTGCGACAAACAGAAAGCAGAGAATACCAGAATTGGAAACTCTAAAAGAAACAGCTAAACATTTCCAGTCGGTTCTTACATAGTTATAGGCTTAAATGTGTGGTTCTAAGAAAACCATTTTGTTTCTTTAAAACATTATGTGTACCTTAAAAAGGTTCACATGCAAATCTCATCCATTGAAAAGTACTTAGGGAACCAAAAGTGATCCTTTAATGACATTGCTCCATTTTCCCTGTTTGGCACCTATTTAAACAGTGACCGTTCTTTGATACACACCTTGATGCATATGACTAAAACATTGCCTTAAAAGAAAGTGACGCTCATTCATTCATGAATTTTGCTAACTCAGAATACAGCATGCTTGTGTCTTGTATTTTAAATCCATCTAGAGATGGCAAACATTTCCTCAGATTATCTCAGTGGTATGCATGTCTCTGACAGAGGGATGTTAAAACTCCTCTGCTGAGAGCTTATAAATGAGCACTTATGTTCCATCATGTACGTTGAGACATGCTGGTCCAATATAGTGTACTTGTGGTCCTATAGTCCACAATTGCCCAAGACACAAGTTTAATTTTGTCATTTTGCAGTTCAAAGGGGTGCAGTCCCTCTTTATCTTCTAGAATAAAACTGTTTTTGTCATTTTTAAGACTGATATATAACTTTAGTGTGAACGGATGAGGTTAAACTGCTGTAGGTGTCATGCACACCTGTCACGTGATGCGTAAGAGGACTTGGAAGTGAACACATCACAAAGCATATAAGCCAAGGTCAAGGATGAAGTCTCAGCCCAGTCACTGAGTCCTCACCCGTCACCATACCAGCTTCACCTCTTCATGAACATGAATACTCTGGTTACATTGTTTGTTAGGACCAGGCAGGTTTCAAAACTTTTGAGGTATAAACCTCTAAAGTATAAAACTATGGCACTTTATATTTTTTCCATTATAGGATTTTCCTGCTCAATATGGCGCAAACATGTGATTTTTTTTTACTAACTGGAGTCCGCTTACAATTAGCAAAACATTTAAATAGGAAACATTACTGCCCAGATTCTATAGCAGATGTGGAAGATTGTGGTTGAAATTAAACTCTGCAGGGCGGTAGATCTCCATGCCCTTCTCATTATTATTTAGATAGATATGAAAGTTACAGTAGACAATGAGAACAAAAATAATGCTGTAATTTCTTTTATGTATGTATCAATCATTAATTTTTATATATACATGGCGATAACCATCAAAACTGTGCTGCTTCTCAAAATCAGGTTACACTTCATCATGCTCTGATACTAGCTTTAGAGTGAACTGTCAGTGAGCACCAGAAGTGAGGATCGCCAGCACTCATATTAATTGCTCTCTTCCTCCGTTTCCCATGGATTAGCATGTCTGGTTCTCTTCCCTCTCCACTGGCCACAGAGCAGCGCACACATCTCAGGAAGCATTTAGGCGGAGATGAAGTGAATCGTCAAATCTAATCACGAACGGCATTACTTTTAGACTTTCATTTTCCCTGAAAACATATCACCCAGGTGCCTAAGCGTAATAGCATAATGGATTTGTTTTTAAATGGTTTTAATGCAAAGAGCCTCTTTGTTTGTATTTATTGTCATCTATTATGTTATGTCTTGAAATGTATGTGTTTTTGTCCTGGCTACCTAACCTCAGTTGTTGGAGAACTTTGGAACACAGTGTCTTGATTGTGAGGGACCCTGGCCCTGGTCCACAGGGTCAGTTCACAATAAAAAGACACATGATGCCATTATTCATGTGGTGTTATTGTAAGAGCTACATTTAAAAGAGTTTGAAAGAATTTGTTTGAAGTCTCCATCTCAGTACTGCCACTTCAGAAAAAGCTCAGGTGGTCCAGGCCTTCTAATGTGTCACAGAGAGTGGATGGTTAAGGTTTACATTTACATTTACGGAACACAGTGCTGGTAGGATTCAAACCCATGACCTCTTGATCTAGAGGCAAGTATCCAATGAGGTGTGAAGACAAGAACCTTTTATTCAATTATACGTATTTTAAGCAGACAATGTCTTATTTGCATATCTAAACACATTTTTACTAAACTTCCAAGACTAAAATATTTGTAAGACTATCGGTGGACAACTAAGCAAGGATTTATAGTCAAATCCAATGTGTTCAAAAAGTTAAGCCTTTCAAAGTATAGTTCT
Organism: Brachypetersius gabonensis; assembly: GCA_037577145.1. Classification (NCBI taxonomy): domain Eukaryota; kingdom Metazoa; phylum Chordata; class Actinopteri; order Characiformes; family Alestidae; genus Brachypetersius; species Brachypetersius gabonensis. The sequence continues at coordinate 26,909,924 of JBBJLR010000133.1, read as the reverse complement.
TTAGAGAAGGACCTTTTTAACGTTTACATAACTTTAGAGCTCTACATAAAAGTCCTAGAGCTAGAGCTCTACATAAAAGTCCTGTTTCAAACATGGTTCTGTAGGGCAGTCGTTCTCAAACCGGTCCATAGAGAACCTAAGAAGATCCACATTTTTGCTCAGTCCCAGTGCAGGAATGTAGAGGAAAATATGGAGGACTGGCTTGAGAGCTGCTTTAAGGAACCAAAAGTGGTTCTTTTATGGCATCATTCAAAGAACACTAGGCTTTGTTTGTCCAAGAGTGTGGGTCCATTTCTACAGGTTGTGTCATGGTGCTCCTACCACTTGCCTCACTCGTCTTGAATGCACGTCCATCAAGATGATGGGGCAAACTAACACTGGTAGAATAAATAAAGTGAAAGCTTTCCTTGTAATCCCTCTGCCTCAAGATATAAACACTCAAGAGTTTAAAATAATGAAAGCTGTTATTGAGCTTTAATAACAAAATCCCAGAGGACGTTAAAGAGAATAAGGTCACCCTCCCTAAAGCTGAAACTGCAGCTTTCTAAACTCCTTCTTTCTTACGTTTTTTTTATTTTTTGGATACCAATACAAAAAAGGCCCTTGGCGGCAATAAAACTCACAAATGAAATAACAGTGTTGTCAAAGCCACCCAGCTGAGGCCTCTCTAGCCCCTGTGTGGTCTGTCTGCATGTCATGACTGTTAGGAGTGAGGCAGTCTACCTGCAGAGAGGAAATCATGTGTCCCTGTTGAAGGAATGCTAAATTTGCCCTACACATGTCTGCAGAGCACAGGACACACATTTAAGGTGATTCACGAGTGGCACAGGCCGCCGGAGCCATAAACAGCAGTATTTCCAGCCTGGAGCAGGCAGCAGGCCCGAAACCTTATTATTGTTATGACTTGGCTGAGTGGAAGAGGTGCAGAGAGGGGCGAGAGAGGTAGGGATGCTGCTGCGTGTCTGAAGTAGTCAGGCCCTTTTATGGGGCTGTGGGTTAACACTCAATAAACCGTATTTCCACAGCACCCCGTACATGTGTGCGTGTAATTCTTAGAGTAGGTAGCCTACTAGGATTTATATTTCCACTGTTGTTATATTTAAAATTCACTGTACAGACCCGATACGATGAAAATAGAATGAACTTCTCAAAAACTTCCCAAAACTACTTCCCCTGAAACACATCCAAGCCAGCACATCTGCACTGTCTGTCAAAGGTTTGGGGACACGTTGCTTTTCAAAAGGTTTTTAACACAAATGTGTCTGTCGGGCTTAAAGAGGCGTGTATGATTTAGAGGGAAACAATGTCACACAACTCCATAATTATTGGCACCCCTGGTAAACTAGCATCTCCCACAATGATTGATAAGATCTCCAGGACTCTAGGTCCTCTCCTTTGCACTCTTTACTTTACAGTGGGGTTTAGGTCAGGGGACTGTGGTGGCCATGATAAAAGCTTGTTTTTGCAGTTACGGAACCATTTTTGTGTGTGTTTTAGGTACTAGTATGAGGTATGATTTCTCTCATATTGATTAATGACTGATAGAATCTGTGGCACCTCATATTTCAAAAGTGAAATATAAATGGGAACATGCTGCATTGGTGCCAATAATATATAATAATTCTAAATATTTTATTTAAGTATTTTGTAAATTTACTTCAACTTAACGTTTAATTTTTAAAATATTTTAGTGTTTCATTGCACTATATTACCACAAGCACACGTTTTAGTACCCTTTTGCTTGTCTGTACTAAGGCTGGCAATCATTGCGCTGACTGTAAATATTTCTGCCAAATGCCACACATTTCCCCCAGTTGTGATGATAACTGGCAGAGTATGTTGAGTATCCTGAGGAGGACGGGTTCCCCTTTTGAGTCTTGGTTCCTCCTGAGGTTTCTTCCTCCAGTTGAGGGAGATTTTCCTCACCTCTGTCGCCTTCGGCACCAGGGTCTCGGACCTGGACTCTGTGAAGAGCGTTTGTGACAACTTGGTTGTTAAAAGCAATATAAATAAAATTGAATTGAACTGAACATGTGTTTATAACAATAGTTTGGAAAAGAAAAGCGAAAATGATTATTTAGACAAAACCTGCTCTTGACAGTTAAAGCTTAATATTTTTAAAGTAATTATGTATTATATAAGAGATAGTTCTATGACCCTCAGAACAACTGGGACAAACTGGCCTTTGACACGGCACTTTTCAAACACCACTTCAGGCAGCTTAAGTTGAAACAAACATTCCACTCACTCTAACTCTGTAGGACACCGACCTATAAGCATAAACAAGAAGATTATTGAGAGAGCCAATCATGAAAACAGGGAAAATCAAAATTTCCGTTGCAGCAGAACATTTCCCAAAAAGTGAAACTTATGTGGACCATCGTTAGTTTATTTTGTCTGTGAACTATTTCTAGACTTGTTAACACAATGTAAAATTAACTAACTACAATAACGTATTACTACTACATTGGTATCTAATGTTTTTCAACTGATTTATCACTTTACAAATGTATGGAGCCCATTACATTACAGTTAATGTAGAAACGTTAACCGCACACTGGGGTTCAATTCCCTGGGCAAGCACACCACACTACTCCAATCAATGTCCTTGGACAAGACTTCTAACACAATACTCACTCACTTCTGTATCATGACTTAACCGTAAATTGGCCTGGATTAACATGATCTCTTACAGGGGAAAAACAGGAAAAACTATTCCATTAGATAAAGCTTGCTTGTTTTGCTTGTGTTATCAATTGTAGTCCTTTATATTAATTATAGAATTTGAGGTTTAAGAGGATGTTATTAATTCTGTATTCATTTGTGCCAAGTTCTTAATATTAATAAATAGTAAGTAATAAATATTGTTCATGGTGGTATAATCTTTGACTGTAATGTGACCTATCCTCTGTCAACAAACGGTGCTGCTTGACATAGGGCTTGTTTGTAGCAATAAAATTAATAATTTATTAATAAATATATGTAGTTATTAATATTTAGTTTTCCCCCAATTTATATATGATTTATGCATTTATATTTACATTTACATTTATGGCATTTATCAGACGCTTTTATCCAAAGCGACTTCCATTCTCTAACTACAGGGGA
>JBBJLR010000133.1:26887568-26904239 GCA_037577145.1 Brachypetersius gabonensis | reverse complement strand
CTACTACTACTACTACTACTACTATTATTATTAATAATAATAATAATAATAATAATAATAATAATAATAATAATAATAATAATAATAATATGTGTGTGCCTGTGTGTGGCGGCTGCAGCACCAAGAGCTGCTTTCGATGAGTTGGAGAAAATCCATATCTAAACACATCTGTCTGGTCACACTTCTGGGTGCTCGGGGAGAGAAAGTGGACTCACTGAAGAAACAGGATTATGAACAAGAAGCCGTGTGTGTGTATGTGCGTGTGAGTGTGTGTATGTGTGTGCTTGTACGTGTACAGGGAGGTATTTTAATTACAGGAACAAAAAGTTCTATGTTTGTATGATTGTACGACCCTGAATCCTCAGATTGTTTGACCCTAAGGTTGGTTCACTTTTCCTCAGTCTTCTTCCAGTTTTCTGTTCCACCTTAATTTATTAGGATTTACGTTGTAAATAAAGTGGATCAGAAATACAGACTTTCAAACTCACACACACAGACACACATTATGTGCTCTATGGACTGAGTAATGCTGTGGTTAGATCTTAAATCTGAATAGAAAATCTAAAGAAACACTTGGGGATTTTGAACTCAACATGCAAGTTATGCATTCTGAACTCTAGCTTTCTTTTCTTTTTCTGCATTAAAGGATCAGAGTTTGTGAGGTGTAGGTTCTGTGTGAAAGTGTTGGCACCTACCAGCACAGCCGTCTGATGTGTATTGTGCTGAAAACGCGCTCTAAACGCGCCTCCTGCCGGACAAATGCGGTACTACTGCTTTTTCACCATTGGCCTCACGGAGGGTTAATGAGCTGAGCTTCATCAGATGTATTAAGGCAGAAAATGTTCATTATGACTATAAGACATAAGGGCTAAGTGTAACAAGCCAGAACAGCCTGTTTTGAATTCATGGCTTTTGTGATGTCACTAAAGCCAGCGTGTTTACACGTATCCCACTATTCATTCAACCAAAATGTAAAATGAATCCCCATCTGTTCATGTTGGAAGTTATAAGGAAGAACTTGGACTGCTTTTGAATGATGTGCAATGCAGGGCAGCCAGTCAGAGCTCCTGTGTGTATATATGTGTGTGTGTGTGTGTGTGTGTGTGTGTGTGTGTGTGTGTGTGTGCGTGTGTGTGTGTGTGTTTAGGGTGGAAATGGGGTAATTTTATTTGAAAACACAGAATGTTCTTGATTCAAGTGTGTACAGCATTTTCCCCACAGCTTTAAGTTCCTTTAGAAAAAGAAAGAAAGAAAGAAACAAAGAATGATAGCGGCAGAGAAGAATGGCAGAGATTGCAAAAAGAAGACGTAGAAAGACAGAACGAAGGGCAAGGGATATAGAGAGAAGCGGCAGAGAAGGTAGGAAGAAAGAAGAGAGATCTCAAAAGGAAAGAAATTAAGAAAGAAGGGGAGAGAGAGAGAGAAAGGCAGCGAGAGAGAGAGACAGAGAAGGGAGGCAGAGAGGACAGGCAGAAAGAAAGTGGCAGAGATAGAAAGAAAAATATGCAAACAGAGAGAGAGAGACAGAGAGAGACAGAGAGAGAATGAAAAAGGACAGAGAGACTTAAATATATAAAATGGAAAGAGAAGGGGGCCGAAAGAAAGTAGCAAGGACATTCAGAAAAGAAAAAAAGAGGAAAATGCAGAAGGATGGCAAGAAAGACAGAAAGAAAGAGAAAGACAGAGCGAGAGAAAAACAGAGAGAGACATGGAGACAGAGAGAGAGAGAGAGAGAGAGAGAGAGGAAGAGAGAGATGTGGAGAAAGATACAAGGAGAGAGATAGAAAGAGATAAAGAAACAGCGAGAGAGAGAGAGAGAGAGAGAGAGAGAGAGAGAGAGAGAGAGAGAGAGAGAGAGAGAGAGAGAGAGAGAGAGAGGCTGACTGTAAAGTCCTGTGCACTAGAGTGTATTCCGCTGAATTTGCTCTGTTGATTTTATGAGAAAGTCCTGGCCGTGCTGCATTAGTGAGCCAAGCTCAAGAGCGCTGACCTCGGGGAATTAATCAGCGAGCCCTGCCACGGAAGCTGCGCGCAAACTCCAAGTCTGCGTATAATAAAAAACAGTGGCGAGACATCATTTACATTTCTGCAGGGAGAGGGAAAACAAACGGTAAAGAATGGCTCTGGGGGTGAGCGCATGTTTAGTGACGGTCTCGAGTACACAGAGGCCTCTCTCAGCCTTCCGTCTCTGTCCTTTTACAATAAAACATGTTTACAGATCACTTAACGTACTTCAGAACCCTCTATTTACAGCACTTTAGATCATCCAAACACTTCAGCCACAGAGAGTCTAGCATTTCAGACTGGGCCATGGCAAAAACGCGTGGCTTAAGAGGCCCAAGTCACTGCTGATCTCGCTAAAAGTAACCTTTAATAAGCTTTATGTTTCCTGGACATGGGTTACGACTAGTCTTGGATTAAACTGTAGCATAAATGCTGATTCACCATTAATGCGGGTCTGAGAAACTCTCCCTAAGTGTGTTTTAATGGTGCTTGTTGCATAAAACCAAGTGCTCTCACTTTATATTAATTGTCTCTATTAATCGTGCATTAACAACACATGTAATACCAATGTGGCTACAGGTCATGTAGCTGGATTACAACAGTGCATCTTATTTTATTACATGTTATTACTGTAATTACATTTAAATACATTCAATGACAGGAATAAAAACTGAAGTCAATATATCGATCTCATAAACTGGACAACTGTAACCCAGATGTAACACATGAGTAGTTACACTGTCATTACATGTTTATACTATGCAACACAGCATAGGATTTAAAGACACTTTGTATAATGTGGGACCACTCAAGCCTTATAATATGCTTCTCTACATGTTAGCATGTAGCATAACCAGAGGATGTTTTGTTTATGTTGGCCTACACCACAAGATAATATGTAATGGTTTATTGTCACATAAGGTCAACACATAGACAGGTAGGGGTTGAAAATACTTTTATTGCAAGGCAAATGCACAACACTAGGCTTTTTTGTGTTAGTTTTTTTTCTTTCTTTCTTTCTTCTTCATCTTCTTCATCCTGTTCCTCTGTCATATTTGCTATCTATCAGATCCACTAACTTGCCCCACAGTTTTCGAGATATCGAGGTATCAACTTTGGATTGTTTGGTCTGATTGGAGGCGGTGTGCTTTTTAATCAGACATATGGTTTCTGAATAGAAACAACAGGGATGCCACATTAACCAGGGAACTGCTTTAGCTGAGCGGCCACTCTGCATTTTCTTCAGAGAAGGCACTTTTCTGGTCACTGGTTACTGTGGAAGGTCCGCAGTTAAATATTATTGAAATTGAATACTTGTACCTTTGTCATTCTTGAATGTGGTCTAGTTGATTCCGATGGATAGTATCTCGTCTTCTGTTCCGTCATAATAGTTTGGTCAAGATTCTTGTGATGCCATCTATTGTGTTGCTGGCTGTCCTTTACCTAGAGCTCCAGTTTGGTTGTTTGTGGCTTCAAATAAAAGGTGAGGCTTGATTTGACCAAGGATTAATTTGGTTGTTTTCCGAGCCATCCAAGTTACTCTCAAAAGTCTTGGCCAGTAAAGGAATTGACTTATTTCAACACACGCTGCACTAAACTGTCCTCTCCTGAATAAATGTACTGTTTTATTTATCCTCACACAGATTTCTCACAAGGGCCTCATGGACCTCAGTGCTAAATAATGAGTGTGTGACTCCAGTGTGCTGGAGTACAAAGTGTTTTAAGGTAATGAAAGGAAGTAAGAAGAATAAAAGAAAGACGGAAAGCAAGGAGAAATCAGAGGCAGGCTGTGAGAACCCCAGACGGAAATTTGAACCTGCCCAGAGTCCAATTTATATTTGGGAAATGACGACTGACAAATATTTTAGGTTCTAATAGGTGCATAAGCTATCCCTTCTTACCTGCTCAACAAATAGAAAGATGTTCTTTAAATCTGCAGAATATTACATGATATATGCAAATCATTTTTTCTACCCCTAACTGAGTCATGCCTAATTGTACCTGATTATACTGATGACTGTGGCATGATTGGATACAAATGACTGTGGCATCACTGGGGATCAGTCTTCCAACGATAGGGCCAGAATTTAGACAGTGGAACCAGTCATCTGCCCAGAAACAGCCATTTGTTTGCATTGGGCCCAATGTGGGTTAAGGACCCCCTCCACATACTGTGAGAGCACACTGTTCCCATGTATACTCCTAATTCAGAAACTCTGGATCCAAAAAACGGATGTCAGTATAAATTCAATACACGATGCTATAAGCCAATATAATGCAACCAAAATAACATTTTAAATCATCCCACCGTGAATCATTGAACCATCTCAGGCTTTATGTTATGGTCAATAATTACCATTTGCTGAACATGTGGAGCCAGGAGGCAGTTTCCAGTGCTCTGACTGTGTTCAAAGCACATGCTGTTGTCCCTGTAATGCTAACCGGCCCTCCGCAGTCGTTACAGTGGGAACAGCCTGTTACACACAACGATGTTTAGCTATCCCATGGTAACTGTATCCTCCCAAAATTTCCTTCTCCTTTTTAATTGGGGTCCAGCTTCTCTTGCCCTTTTCCCATCGTGCTCCTTCGCTGTTTCATTTCTGCGTGATGTCACTTCCAATCCTGCTAGCGCGGCCTGATCACAGCGGTGCTCAAACTGCACAAATTCACTCATGTATTCCCTGCAATAATAAAAGCAATGAATGTGGGTCGTATATTAACGTAGCAAAGTATGAGGTGAACGGTAAAGACTCTCTGTGTGTGTGTGTGTGTGTGTGTGTGTGTGTGTGTGTGTGTGTGTGTGTGTGTGTGTGTGTGTGCGTGCGTGCAAGAGAAAGTGAAATCTACTGCCTAAAATAAAAAACGAAAATCTGAGCCCAACCCAAGACCCCAAGCTTGGTAATTTGAAAGGCCTCATTGGGGGCCTGTCTGATCGCCTTATTGGTCTCCGTGTGAGGAAACCTGCAGTCAGTGTGATTCAGCTTTGACCATGATACTCAATACTATTTTCGATACTACAAGGAAACTTTTTAAACAAAAGAATTAAAGTGTGAATGTTTCGTTTTCTTTGTCTACTCAAAATTGTACAGTGTCTTAGTCTTTAGCATTTTAGTTCATGACAATTTTCGACTAGTTTTAGTTAATTAAAGTTGTATTTTAGTCTCTTTTTTAGTGATGCAATTCTGTTTAACCCAGTCAATATACTATAAGTATAGATGATAGTAAAAAATCTAAATTTTCTTTTAGTCAAAACTATTTCACAAGTCAAACAAGGTTATGTTATTTTTATATTACTGTTACTTTATAAACTCAAGAATACTGTACATTCATTCCAGACACGGAAGACACTCTGATTTGAATTTAAGACATGTTAGAACTATTTTGGGGGGTTTAATACAGATATAATGTCCATGGGGGAATTTTCACTAAAATAGTCAGGCGAACAAACACTTAATGCATAGCTTAAAGTTTTCTGTCGCTACAATGGATTTCCGTCAATGGAGAGCCCTCAAGCTCAATGTTGAGATGGATTCAGATCCGAAAAAAAACCCAAAACACTTTTGATGGGGGTTTGGTGTAGGAGGTAAACAAGCTTCAGCAGACAAAGTTCTGGTAAGGCGGTATTTTTCCTTGGTTTAACTACGATTGAATTATTCTTCCTTAAAAAAAAATCACGGTTTCGCCTGTTCGCTTAAATATTGATGACTGCGGAGTCGCCTACAGACTACAAGCTGTTTCTTGACGCCTGTTTAAGATGCCAAACTTCATAGTAAGGCAATAATAATTCCCTAGCATTTAGTGCCGCATCACTGTTAAAGACTTTTAATGTCCCAAAGCAAAGACGTGATCATGGAGAAGCATGGATGTGCTTCTGTTAAAGGAAGGTACAGATCAGAAAAATGTATTGATCCTGGAGGAAATTGCTTCATAAAGGCAGAACTACCCTCAAGCTGGAACCCAGCGCTAAAACTGGCCGTGCCGATGGTAATTTTGGGCTGGCGCAGAATCCGGTTAGCACCCCGAAACAGCTCCCATCCCCCCACCAGAGCGTTTGGTTAAAAAAAAAAAATGAATAAACGATGTTGATGTAGAAGTGAAAGAGACCATGACCACACTGTATTTCACTGAAGTCACAATGAGAACACAATGAGAATTGTCATGCTTTTCTGTAAGGAAAAAAGAAAGAAAACGCACACACACATGTACACATTCACACACTCGCACATCCCTCTCACTCACATGGTCAGTCACATAAATAGTGCCCTTGGTCACATTCTACACATTCTCTATAGAGAAATGCATTACTTCTTGCTGAACTGAATGTACTGGGAGAAAAACAAGGTCTGTGGTGATAGAGCATATTATTTTAGTTTTTTCAGTAAGTGAACTTAATTTCATGTGAAAAAATAAAAACGTTTCTTTTCAAACGTTTGCATACTATTGTTCATAATGCAAACCAAACTTTTGTAAGGGGACATGTTATGTAAAATTCAATTCACAGGTCTATGGACTATACAAAACATGTTCAAAAAAAGTTTTTTTTAAAGTTTCAGTCTCTTTCAAAATGATCTGTTTAAGGCCTCTGTCTCTTTTATGCAAATAAACTGTTGCTGGTCACGCCCCACCCACCCCATGCTTAAGATGCGCATTTAAATTCTGGATTTAACACATTAGAATCCATGTCCTTAAGACCAGTGAAAGTGTTTCTTTCTTTCTTTCTTTCTTTCTTTTTTTCTGTCTTTCTTCCTTTCTTTGATTCCTTTCCTTCTTTCCTGCCTGTATGGTGACCAGGCTGAAGATAGGAAAGGAGGGAGAAAGAAAGAGTGAGAGATACACTAGATGGACAAAAGTTCTGGGGCACTTAAAACACGTGAAAAAGGCAGAAAACAGGTGCTATCCAGCTCTGTATGTTCGACCCAGAGCAAGATGAACACAACACTGTGTGTGTGACAACACCTCTGTCTGTAGCCATAGTGCTCAGTGTCTTATGCATGCTCCTAAAACCAGCAGACAAAAATGATGGATCTTCAACTAATTTATGCAAATTCCCTTAGTGTGACGTCAGAATAAGGGAGCAATCCAAATGGCTCATTTTGAAAGGGACTTACACTGTCAATAATAAAGGTGGTGAGATCTCTTTGTGAGAGTGATTTTGTGCAAAGAACTTGTTTTGTATAGCCCCTTGGCAACCTTTAACACTCAGAGAGCCATTTGGACCCGGTTTCCACAAAAGAGAAAACACCACAAATCGTTTTTGGCGTCTAAAATGAAGATAACACTGCAGATATTGTTTTTTACTTTTATGTTATGGATAAAAACTAGGCCAGTGTGTTGCTTCTGAAATGGTATTTATTTAAAGAAAACATTTAGAACTCTGTAAAAAAACCCACAAAAAATTAAACACATTGAATTTTAATGTTACAAGATCATCACAATATTCTTCAAATTTTGAACACTAAAACAAAAAAATTAAACTTAACCTAGAACGGCTGACAGCGTCAATCGACGTAATATTATTAGGCTTAGAATTAGAACAGACTCAAAATCGTGCCTAATGGCCTATTAGAGCAGCAAGCCTGTGGGTGTGGTTTAGGCACATGTACACACAAATTTTTAGATATTGTTGTTTTACACTGTTGTGCTTGAGAGACACCATCGACCAGAATCAAATTCCTTGTATGTGTCGCTTGCGTACTCAGCGATTCTGATTCTGAAATGACAACTGGTCAATTGACGCACACAGCCATTATAGGTATAGCCACAGGGAGCTGCAACATAAGGATGAAATAGCTCATAGACCTATTATAAATTGTTTTTTAAAAAGTGAGGTTTGCATAATATGTCCCTTTTAATGAAGGTACAAGAGATGAGATATGATCAAATAAGATAGAACTTTGTTTTTGCCAAAGGAAATTCTTTGTCATTTGCATGCTCAGTTCAACAACAAGAATAAAAGGTAATAAGACAATAGAAACTTAAGAAAATGTCTGTCAGTGAGCTTTTATTACAGAGATTTATTGGCTTTAAACTCAAAGGGGCATCATAAACCAGCAGTGCAGTGGCAAGCCTTGCAGTTTGATCCTCCCATGCCGCTGCCAGTTGGGCCTAGCAGTAATATATCTGTGATGTTGATCCTTATTTAACCAAAAATGTTTGTTGATGGATTTGTTATTGGATAGGGCCTTTGTTGCACACCATAAATATATTAGTGCAATCTATGCCACTGTGCATTAGAGCTGGTCAGTATGACAATATTTATCAGTATAAATGCCTTTCTGAGCACATTGTAAATATCATCAGTACTTAAAGTTGCGGTGCAGTGAATGAAACGGTGAATAAACATCATTTGTATTTGTAGTTTTTAACAGTATTTTTATGTGGCATTATTGCCTCCTATCAGGTCAATCAAATGTCAGAAAAAAAAAATACAAATTGTGGCAGGAAGCGGCTTCTTCATGCACTTTTTAGCCGCGAAAATCATAACCAAAACGGAGATAGACGTGAAAGCTATGCTGCAACGACTGCTGTCTGCTCACGGATATTTCTGGGCGATCTGAAATAACAATTTTTACACGTTGAGAATGATGGCATGAAGACGCAATACGCCAGCTGCAAGACTTGTAGACAACCGATTAAGTACTACTCGGACTCTGTGTGTGGGTGTGGGTGTGGGTGTGGTTGTTTATGGATGGATGGATGATTTGCATAAAACAACATGAAACACACTGCATTGTTGAGATGACTTTCAGTTCAATAAAATAAATTACATTCTGGATTATTATTCAGCTAAGTTGGGCATGCTGTGATCTGTACTATTATTTTTTTTACTGTAACTGACCGATTCCAGCAAAAAAAAAAAACACGGGAGTGGGAGGGAATGGGAGTCATTCTTCTGGGATTGGGACGGGACTTTTTTTTTGTGGGAGTGGAACGGAACGAGAGAGGTTTAAAATTTTACTCCCGTGTCACCCTCTAATACACAGTTTGCACGATCGCAAAGTGAATTCAAACACGATTTCAATATTTCACATACTGACAGTGGCTCATTGATGTCCGAAAATGAAATAATTACCCAGCTACATTTACGAGAGAATCTAAAAGCATTCACATACATTTTTCCTTCCTATGGTAGCCCGACTGGAAGACAATAGCCCCGGAATGTCGGGCTAGCGATTTTGCGAGCCCTGGGCTTATCACACAGCACTACAGTATAGTTCACCTTTTGAGGTCTTCAGAAACCTCAATACCTCGACCTATCAGAACAGAGTGCGCTTTTTTCTGCACCAGGAAATTTTCCATTAGTGATCAAAACCTTTCTGTGGCAGGACTGTGGCAAAGAGGTCCAGCCAAATACATCACCACTGAGAGAGAGAGAGAGAGAAACTGACTGATAACCTTCTGTTCCCTGAGAGTCATCCTTTTTAATCATGCTTCTTTTTATCAGCGAGTAATTGGGGAACCCCCTGTGGGCAGCTCTGATTTTTTTATCTTTTTTTATTACTTTGCTGAATTAATTTGATGAAATTCTCAACGATAACCCTTTAGAATTCTTTTGGTTTTGTCTCTCAATTTCCAAATGGAGCCTTTTTTACATGCAGTACTATTCAGACTAAATCGGTTCACAAAGGAAATTATGAAATGCCAGCTATGCCCCTCCTTTCCCTTCCCAACTTTATGTCCTACTCTCTGTATGGGTACATCTTCCGTCAAGCTCCATGAATGCTCTCCTAGAACGAACCTTATTGCACTTTTTTCAATAAAATAACAAACCATGTTGCTGTTTTTTCATATGAATTGCAATGCTTAGCAACACACACCCACTGTATGTGAAAGTTTGAGCTGATGTTTCCATCTGCACTTACAGTGTGTAGAAGGTAGTACGTACATATACAGAGTGTATACACTCTGTACAACTACGTTTGCACTCAAGTTGTATAAGATTTTAGAACTTATTCTCACCTCTAATTCTCACACTGTCCTGACATTAGAGTGTGTCCTCAAATCTAACCAAATCTAGTGGTTAGGGTGTTCGTCCTGTGATCAGGAAGTTGTGAGTTCAATGCCCAAGACTGCTAGTAGCACCTCTGATGTTCTTTTGCACAATGTACCGTCCCCACACACTGCGCTGTGTTCACTGGCTGCCCGCTGCCTCACTTGGTGACTAGGTTATATACAGAGGAAGAATGTTGTGCCTTTCACACTGTGTGCTGTTTTTTGTTCATGTATGACAGATTGTAGGGATGCACCGAAATGATTTTCTTTCGCCAAAAAACAAAACGTGGAAACGCTTTGTTGAAAACCGAAACACACAAAGAAATTATTCCACCATTTTTATTGTAATATTGCCGTTATGGCCGGGACAGTGTGTACTTAGTCATGCATTGCAACTGCATAAATTAATATTAATTTGTTACAAAATTGTGTAAATATTTATTTAGCATTCAAACAATGCACAATATAAAATAACTCATGAATAGCCTAAAAGCAAGATAGCTGAAATATTATACAATTAAAATGTCTTCTCTCATAAAACAAGTGAATTCAAGTGCATTTTAATATTCTGAACGAAGTACATTCAGAACAAGTGCCTTAAAAACCGTTGAAACATAGAACAACATGCCTCTAGCAAAATAGTGTATTAAAACAAAGACTGACAGCCCATATATGAACTGGAATCACTGGAAAACTTTCCTGCCATTTCAAAAATGTCCACCACAGACGGAGTGGGTGTGCTAGAAGGGTTTTGCCTCTTCTGTGCTTATACTCTGCATGGCGATCGGGATGTTTTGATTTTATATGATAAATTAATCCCGACGTTGAGAAAGTCTTTATGGGTGCACCCCCTCTAGAAATGTATGCATTGCGCGCTTTACAAATGGCTTTCCGTTTGTCTTATATTGAAATGCGCCCACACGGCAGACAGGTTGACTCTAATCCAATCTGGCATGTGCACGTTGGTTGTTGCTTGCGTCATCACTCTTTCAGTCACGTTTAAAAAATTTCAGCGGCCGAATATTCGGCGCATCCCTAACAGATCATTTGGCTTAAACTGTAAGTCGTTTTGGACGAAAGGATCTGCCTAATGAATGCAACTACTTAGGTTAAGTAAGCGAACTTTATTGTGAATATAATGTAATATACAGTATATGTAGGAAACATCACACAGTAAATGAAAATAGAGTTTATTTATTGTTAAAGAAGAAAAAAGTAATTCCTTGATGCAACTGCCAGGTGTTTGCCAGGAGATTGTAACTTCGATCCCTGGCTCTCCATCGTGGGTACGTTGGACATCCTGCTACCCTTGTCCCCAGATGTTAGCCAGCTATAGTGTCTCTACAGAATTCACAGAAAGCGTTCCCCTCAAAAACTCTCTGTCCAGTGATGTTGCATTAGCAGCAGTTTGAAAGATGTGGTGACATCATGTGATTGGGGGAGACCTGGGTAGTGAGTGAACCGGACATGATTACAGATAAGGAAAAATGAAAGAAAAAAAAACGTGAAGAAAAACGTGCTTGTTCTAAGTAATGTGCGAAATATGTTGTTTCCCAGTTATACATTTTGTTGTAGTGAAACATGGTGTACTTTTCTGAGTATATCACTGATATTGTAAGTACTTTAACACTGATAAGCTGCAGATTTCATTACAAAGAAACTAGCACATTTTATCCTTGTTACAATACTGTGGTTGGTTTTGTGATTTAAAATCCATCATTTCTTAGTGTCGGTATTCCAATATGGAGATTAATCTGAATGCAGTGTCATTAAAGTCCCTGTTGATGTAATGGTCAAGCGTCCCATTAGTTTTGTCCGTATGGTGTATGTTGACTTGTGGGCATTTGTATTGTACATTATAAGAATTAACAATAAGAATTAAGTTTTTAGACATCAAGAAAATCATGGGGACTCTGTGGTCTTTTTGCTGCTGTACTCCTCTGGGAAGATATTACACTATGGTTGGAACATTGCTGTAAGGATTTGATCGTGTTCAGCCATAACAGTAGTCACTGATGTTGTAGTTCTGGAACATGAGGGCAGCTGTAAAGAGGGACCAATTCCATGATAAAAAAAAACATTGGTTTGATTCAGTGCTGTCAGCTGTTTCTGTTTCACCTGTGTGTGGTGAGAATGCCAGTAATTCATTCACACTGTGGTTCACTGCTGTGCACATAAACGTAAATCAGATGAAAATCCTTCACACGTTTAACGACTATCCATTTATTAACTCTGAATACTTAAATACCTGTGTATAATATAAAAATAATAAAAGGGCCCACTCATTAACTTCTACTGAATTTTACGAAGCTGACCCTTCCTTTGGACTGCGTTGTGTTTTGGCTGTGTTCCTTTTCTCACCTGACTGTGTGGTTCTTTAGGAAGGACACTGTGTACCTAACAGCAACCTCACACAGATGCTCCGTGGCTTCATTTTGGCACCTTCTGCCAAGGGCTCCGAGCTGGAACCGTCCCCACTGTTTGAGTTAATGAAAGAGCAGCTTATCTCTGCCTACTCCGCAGCACGGTTTGTCCTACAGGAATCACCTTATATGAGACAAAATAACAGTCCGCCTCCCTCGCAGCACCGTCAGCGACACACAGGGAATATGCAATGTGGAGCTTATCAAGCAGGACAAGAACAATGACTGACCGCAGTCGACAGTGTGTAGTGATGGTATGATGGTAATATTGGTTTGTAGTGTCTGGGTTCTATGCGGAATGTCTTGGTAATACTTGGATTTGAGTAAAACTGAACTGGCCTTTGCGGCTGAGAGGGCAATGTGGATGTTTGGTTGGAGGCAGACTGAAAGGGCAAACTGACCTATTCTCTGCCAGATAATGAGGGAGGAGGAAGTCTAGTGGTGCGGAGGTGGGACTTGAAGAGTTTTTAATTTTGGGAAGTGTGTGTGTGTGGGGGGGGGGGGGGGGGATGTCTGCTGTGCTTCTGAAGTGAAGTTTGAAGAATCCCTTTTCCCCAAACACAGCGCAGCAGCAGTCATTAGTCAATCTGCAGCATCTGCACAATCTGAAGCAGTTTCACATGAAGTCTCAGTGGTTCTTCTGCATGCTCTTAGGCAGCTGCTCCCCTTTTGTCCCATTTTCATAGCTGACACTTGTATAATAGAACTCATCTGTACAGCTACCTTTGTAATAGTGATTTTGTTACTTCAAAGTTAAACATCCTTTTTCATATGGCGTTTCTATAATGGGTCTTGTATGTACCATCTCTGCCATGCAAGATACAGAAAGAAAATTACCTGTTTCCTTTACAGGGAATAAACTCTGGGACTTTATTTAATTCATACAGATATTTTTGCTTGGCTTTTATGTAAGCAAACATTTGCCTTATTATTGGAATAAAGAACATTATTTCAGGTCATTAATTAATTAAATATTTGAATGATTGTATCAAACAGTTTCATTTTGGGAATATATAAAGTAGAAGACCTAAAAAACATAAAGTATATTTGATGCCTCTGCTGTTGCCTCGATCAGAAGAATGAAAACAAAGCATCAGTGTTGGTTTCTCATTGATGACATTGTCTTCTTAATATTACTGGCTGATTTCCACAGTTATCTAGTTCTAACAGTCCACGGATGTAATGAAATCACCAGTTCTTTGTGTATTCTTTGTATGGCAGAAATTGTAAAACCCTGGACCCTGAAGAAAAATTCTGAAAGATTAACCTAGTTTTTCCTGGGCTTGTCTGTGCTAGTGGCTTTACGATGAACATATTGTGACTCCCTTGGAAGCTGATAGTACTCTTTAGTGATCACCCTAGTGAAACAAATAAATAGCAGCCCTGTACAGTTAAAAACAAAGACCCAAATGCATTTTCTCCCTGCTGCTCATCAGGCAGAAAACACTTACTGGTCGCTGGTAACTGCTGGGCAGCTGGTGGCATTGTGGTTCGGAAATTCACTGTGAGATCAGAAGGTTGTGGGTTCAAATCTCTGGACTGCTAGTGACATCACTGAGGGATCCTGAGCCAAGTACCGTCCCCACACTCTGCTCTCCAGGCGCTGTGTTCCTGGCCGTCCGCTGCTTCACTTGATAAATTGGTCAAATGCAGAGGAAGAATTTTTACATTGTTCACACTGTGTGCTGTGTGCATTTGTGAAAAGGGCCACTTTCCTTTTTAACACGCTATATTTTACTGGTTACAGCAATCATGGATTAATGTGTAGCCTTGTCAGGTTCTGTTCAATAAACTAATGATAGTTTCTTTATGCAACTAGCTGTGTCAACACTGTGTCATCATATGGGGGCAAGGAGATGTTTGGTATATAGCTAACTTTTTCAAAAACAGAACATACCAGAGGTCAGTCAAGTGCTTCTCCATGGAATCAAACAGGTCCCGCAGTGCGAAAAGAAAATAGGTGTTTTGCTGTTTGCTTTTAACCCTCCAGAGGTTCCAAGTTTAAACAAAAATAGCATTTGAAGTGAAGGACGACGTGGCTCCCCCGTAGAGCTAAGCTAAGGAAGCTTGTGTTTGACTTTGAGGGTCCTCTTCACCTTCTTCTTCCTCACAGTATGTTGGTAAGCACATGTGATGGAGTTCTCTTTGATGCCATTGATCCAGCTGTCTGGACTGGAAGTGGCCCAAGGGGAGGTTATGGAAACGAGACGCAGACAGAATGCTGAGAGCAGATGATTCTCGTTTTATGTTCTGCACTGACAAAGTCGGTTCTTTAATGGGGCTTTGACTGCGGGTGGAAAGATGACTTAATCCATTTAAGACTGTGAGATTGGATTGGTTGAGGAGTCTCTAATGTAGGACTGCACAATGTATCATTTATTAATAATTTCTGTGAAATAATTCATTTTGACAATTAATTCTAACTTTGCAGTGAACATTGAGACTGCTGAACATGTTTTAATAATAACCTGAAAATATTGTCCATCATTTAAAATGCAAATATACGAAGCATATTCATCAAGGATTTTAATTTTACATTTAATGAACTGTTTTTATCAATTTTCTTCGAGTAATCATGTAAAATTAAATTAATTGTACAACACACAGTGAAATTCACCACGTGAAGCAGTGGGCAGCCCGGACAGCAGTGTGTGGGGCGGTACCCTGCTCAAGGGGACCTCAGCGGTGACATCAGCGGTTGGGATTCAAACCCCAACCCTCTGATTGCAGGGCCAACATCATAACCACTAGGCAATCCAGCTGTGGGGATTGCACCAATCATGAGTTAGGCATGCACCTGCTGACGGCTGAATCTGATTCCTTTGTGACAAACCTGTTAACAGGTTTTTCTAACCAAAGTCGTAAAATAAATCCCTCTGTTGGCTTTCTAACAAGTCAAACCTGGATTTTAAATTAAGTTTGCATTTAATAAGCATTTAAGTGAAAATGTTTAAATGTATCAAAAAAGGCTGGCCTGGCCTCTAGAGGTCATTTTCTTAAAGACATACCACCCCCCTCAAAAACAAGACAAGCCTCAAGAAACAAAGAGACCACCTCCAGTGGATGGAGTGTCTACTGTGGGAGTGGGGTCTTTATTGAAATCCAGCGTAATTGTAATAATATCAGACCTATCCAGATCAGAAATATCGGTCTAATTAACACCATGGCGTCCCATTCTTTTTGTCTCTGTTAAATGATAATGTATTATAAAATATAATATGGACAAAAGTAATGGGACACCCGACCCTTGCGAATACCAGCCAACACCAGAGGTGGGTCAAAAGAGTAAAAACCCTCCCCAGGATTTTATTGTAACCACTGGTATTCGGCTACTGCTCTGCTGGTTTGAAGGGATTAGAGAACTCTTTGGACCTTGATTACCCACGTCTGGCGACATGTATAGCGCTTCCATGACTTATATTAAATATATATATTTATATGGACAAAGTTATTGACCACCAACAGGGACTTCATTGACACTGCTTTAATATACATAGACTTTAATATGGAGTTGGTCCCCCTTTACAGGTGCTATAATGGTTCCGTCCCCCATGCTCTGGACTGAGGGTAGCGTGAATGCCCTGGTAGGGGCAAATAGCTTTGGTTTTATATTTGATTTGATTACATTAATGTTTAAGTTTTTTACCAGAAACATTTGAACTGCAACTGTATAACTGTGTTAAAGGGAACACTGCTGTTAAAAAGCTCCTTATTTGTTTCAAGTGTTTGCAAACCAAATGGTATTGGACTTTTGTTCATATAGCAGTACTTTAATAATAAAAGTGTGCAATATTACTTTTGATTAAATTATTTAATTTTGCGTGTAACAATGTGATTAATCGCAGAAAACCATGTCATTAAGCGTGATTAAAAAAATGTAATCATTGCTCAAAATGTATTTATATATATGGATATAGGGCGCGGTCTGATGTTGTCAGGGTTCTGTTTTGCACTGCTTCATATATACAAGTCCAACTCTTATTACAAAACTGAGATAAGACAATGCTTCAGTTCTCAAGCAGCATATTCTTATACTTTCTAAATCCTACCTTTCTGTGAGGTAACTTTTGTAGTACACTCTTCGGATGCCTGGTTCCTTTTACCACCACAGTAAAGAAATTCAAGTTTCTCTAGGACTGAGTGCAGCAGTGCAGCCATACAGAAACCTTTAAAAAAATGCAGAATTGCCATTTCATAAGTGATTTAAACATTTTAGATAGTACTACCATATTTAAATTATGAATATAATTAT
>JBBJLR010000133.1:26866457-26887468 GCA_037577145.1 Brachypetersius gabonensis | reverse complement strand
AAGTTATAATTACCTCATTAAATTGTGAGGAAATATGTTATTAATTCGTTTTGGAAAGATATTTCATTACTTTACTCATCACTTTACTTTACACTTTACGCTGCCACAGTTGAAGCTTGAAGTCGTGCTGGTAGTAAAAATATTGTGAAGGTAGTAAAAAGGTAGTAAATTCAACATAAGAACCTCTGTATAAACCCTGATAAAATATGATCAGATGTAAAAAACACAAACATTCGTTATTAATAAAACAGCTTTTCAACCTCTAAGTTGAGCATTGAAATAGAAGGCCAAATATTTTCCAAACCGACCAAAATATAGTCAGAGCCCAGCCTGAAGCACATTGCTGATTTTAACATCCAAAATTGACCGAGCTCAACAAAATTCTGCCCCAAACTAAAATAAGCCACTCACTGAACTAAACCTGACAGGGTTGTGGTAGGTAAATTATCACATAGCGTCAGTGAGAGTAGGGAATAATAAGACTAAGGATAAACTAAATAAAATGTATTAAATAATCAAATTTTCCAAAATAAATTTTCCGTTTTATTAATGAATGGATTTCTGAAACAGTTCTTTTGTATAACAGGACATTGTAGCCCAGCTTAAGTCATATTGGCAGATTTGAACCTGAATCTTTCTTGAAGCTTAAGGTTGAAGGTGGACTGTGATGCTGTGTTAAAATTATGGCAGTATACGGTAAACCAGATGTACTTTGATTTTGAAAAAAAAATCTGTCTGTGTTGTTGCAGGGAGTGCGGAGCAGAAACCTTCGTCAACTTTGCATCTTTTGAGAGGGATGGCAAACTTCCCTACAATTGGTAGGAGTTCTCTTTATTCCTGTGGTCTTACAAATAGAGTTCAGCGGAATTTAAAATGTCAGTATACACATGAGTCAGCCATACACAAACACACACACACACACACACACACACACACACACACACACACACACACAAACAGAGAGAGGGAGAGAGAGAGAACAGCAGTGTGTGGGATTGGGATTTTTAATCTGGCCCTTAACCCCAAACGCACGTGGCTTTTTCACATCTTTTCATGAGACGCCGTGCGTGGAGAACATCCACTGCGGCCTGAAAGCCCAGCTTTATAGCCCTTACAGATTAAGAGAATTAGGATATGACAGATCAGGGATTTACCAGAATAACTGCACACAGAGAAGAGATGATAAGAAATCTCCTCAAGTGATGTGGCTTTTTGGTCATAGGTGGCTAAATTAGAGCGGGAAGACTCTCAATTAGCCGCAGTTTAAGGGCCTTTTTTTAAGGAGGTTTCCCGAACTTTAACCGACTTTTGGTCACTGTACCTACACACCACACACACACTGATGCTGCAAGGACATTGTTGGTGATTCCGTACACTTGTGATTAATATAACAGCTTAAAGACAGTCAGTTAAGGCAGATTTTGGCTTTCACCAAAGTCTAATTGAGCCATTCTTTTCATTTGGAAAATAAAAGACCTTCAAAGACCTTGTTGGCAGCTGTTCGTCCAAAATAAGGCTTTTTTCCCATTACCATTATCAGAAAAAGCATTTTGTGCAGTGTTTATGTAAATGTCGTATACTTGTCTGCTGCTGCTGTAATCATTAATGTTGTGTTAAGCTTTATCAAAAGTGTGGCCCAGACTAGCGCTTTAAATACAATAGTCTACATTTGAACATTCCTTAGCAGTAATAGTCCTCTCTGCAGCTGCACAGGGCAAAATATTGTATCTGCTGTCCATGCACCATTGACCACACACGCCCATAAGTGCAGTTGATAAGCTAATGACATTGTGGACTGCATGAGGCATTAATTAACCCTGTATGAAGCACTAATTAAGTACGTCTCAGTCATCACTGTCTGTCACTATTACTAATGGAGCACCATGTTTTGTTCCCAACTTTTCGCCCTTGGTGTTTTTCTTTTCTTTTTTGTTTTGTTTTGTTTGTTTTTTGTCTTTATTTGAACCCCTTCAGGCGAAGGAGCCTCTTTGCCTTCCTTACTCTTCTGCCATCCTGCCTTTGGACTGACTATCTTTTGGCTTTTTATATTAATCCGTGGTAAGTAAAAGCTCTGACAGCCAGATGCTGCATCATGGAGGCATGTGTGAAAGGCCCACAGCCGGTGCTGGCGACCATAGACACAGCAGCAGCACAGTTTCACACATTCCCCCTTTTCACTAAAAGAACAGAGAACACTCTTAAAAACAAAAGGTACCTGAATGATTCTTGTAAGTACAGTTTTAGGAAAAAAAACTTGAAGTAATTTATAGAACCTGTAGAAGGTTCTGTAAACATTGTTCACACACATTTCATTCACAAAAATGGGTCTTTAAAGAATTGAGAGGTTCCTTGGTTTTTCTATGGCCTCGCTCCAAAGAGCCCTTTCTGTGCACCTTTATTTTTAAGAGTGAAGCCCTTGCAGAGTGAGAACCGCTCCTCTAATAAGAGTGTATTTAATGTTCAACTGACCATTTGGCAATCTGAACAGTGAAAGATGTCGCTGTCTCTCACATGGAGCTTTGACGCTCTGCCTTATGACAAGGATTCAAAGACACTTTGGATCTTTGTTGGCAACTTTTAGTGAAATGCTCTGTCTATGGTTGTGCCTGAACCCAGTGGACTGTGATCACTAAACTTAATCTCACAATAGCAGAATCACTAATAGCATGGTGATAGTGCAATGACAGAAAATAGCATGAAAAGATCACAATATAGCCTTTTCCTAAAGCTAACACAGGCTGCATGCTCTATAAACACTGGATGACTAACCCTCAGTAGACACACCAGCAGAATTTCTAGGATTACTAGTTGTTTGGTCTTGGTTCCACATTTTGCATGAACACCCCTAGTCAAATGACTTGTATTGTAGAAATTAATGTTTTAGCAGAAATTGGCACACATCTTCTACAATGAGTTTAAATATGGCATTTGTGTATATTTTAATTTCTACTTATTTTCTGAGTATAACATTTTTTAAATAAAATGAGCTACGACTTTTGCACAGGTCACATTATGTTCATTTTTTTCCTAATATGTAACATTCACCAAACAAACAGTAACTTTGTATTAAAATGTGCAGAAGTATATTCTTTGTAGGTGATGTGCACTTATTTACAATTAGAAAATCAACGTGTCATTTGACCGGGACATACTCACATTTTCATATGACTGTATCTAAAGACAGTATGTGAATATGGGTATGAACTCAGTTTAAACATGTGTGTTTAATAGCTGTTCATTGATCAGCCTGAAGGAGAAATGCATGCTTCCTCTGAAAGCCGGACTTTGTTACCAAATATGTCTGCAAAACAAAATTCCACCTACGCGGCTCCTAGTTTCAAGCTACTTAGCGTAATTTCATCTCATCTGATCCTTTGGACAAGTGATATGGAATGCTTTGATAATCTGCAGAGATTTATGAAGCAGGCTGTGTGGTACTGTCATAAAGAAACATTTCAGTGAAGTGAACTGCTCCTTTTTGCACCTGTAGGAGCAAGACTGCTCTAAAGAAAAGGAAGCTAACAAGGTAATACTAACAAAACGACTGTGTATTTGTTTACATCCGAGTGTATGTTTGTCTTATATAATCTCCTCTGTCTGTGTCTTTATGTTTTTAGCTTTTTGCATGGAGCTTTACTGAAACTAAAGTCACCTAACACTCCATTCAGAGTGGATTAGTTCTACATATTTTAAGGAAACTCTCTTTGTGGGAAATGGTGGATAGTGTTGTGAAGAAGGAAATTAAGTGTGAATCTGACAATAATTCCAAAAAGCGTTGGAGTGTAACTTATGACTTTTTAGTCTTTATTTCATTCATCATAATTCTCTTCCAAAAACTCTTAGGTTAGTAAACGTTGGTGCTTTATTGTTATTTTTAAATCTGCTCGTTCCTCTTCTGTGTCCAGCCCAGTGCAGCTGGACGACTTTGAGGCCTACGTCAAAGATATGAGCAAAGACTCTGCATACAAGTTCTCCCTGCAGTTTGAGGTGAGGCAGTTGTAATAAAAAATGTCGAATGTAAATATTTGACCAATATTAGATCATCATTACCTCGTGAGTCACTTTTTTACACTATTTGGAAACAGCAGCTGCCTGTTGTATATTGTTTGTGCATTTTATGATGTTCAAATAAGGCAAGATTGCCCCAGAATTACTTTTACATACCATTACATTAAAATTCACTCAGGTTAGACTTTTGCTTTTTTTTAATAAAGTTACCGTTTTGTAGATACAGCTTTTTATATAGAATGCATCCCATTACATAAGGGAAAGCAGAGCACAACCTAACACACATTCCAGCACATACTGTTTACGGACGATTCCACCAAAAGTAGGGAAATAATACACCATGGGTGTGGGTCAGCGGTGCATTCTGCTGGTGTCATTTTAAAAGTCAGATCAGTTTAGGCAAAGTTAGGTTGATATTTTTAAATTCTATTTGAACCAGCTTTCTAACAAACAAATACAGATATTTATCAAATAAACATGATTAGTTAAATGTATATTTAAAAGACATCTGTCATAAATAAGTGAGGAATGTATCGTTTTAGGAAATGAACCGTTTTGAATTTATATGCCATTGTTTATTTTGTGGGTCTTAGTTATAGCACTGCATAAAACGTCACTGCTGATCAGTACTTTAGTCAAGGTAACTCTTGCAGTAGGTTATTTCAGATGGTGCAGATGATCTTTCTTTAGGAATACAAGATGATGTAAAGCATGTTCTTTGTGTTTGCCCACATTAATTTGGCCTACATTAGGGTGTGCCCTGCTCTGCCCTGGGCGGTCGTGATTATTGTGTAGTTCTGTCTGAAAGCTTGTGAGAACTGTGGTGTTTTTGGCCAGACCTGTAGTAACATTGCCTTGGTTGCGTGTTTGCTTTTCTCTTTAATAACAGGAGCTGAAAAGTGTTGGCCTCGACCTTTCACACGATGCTGCCGATCTGCCAGTAAACAGACCCAAAAACCGCTACACCAACATCCTTCCCTGTGAGTGCTGCTCCATCACCTCCTCAACCGCCACAGCCATAGTGACACTTCACCCACACACTGCTGACTCGGTCATGCACACAGCGCCATGGTGTTAAGAGCAATCTGTCACTGATCTGTCTGCGTTTATCACTGTGTATTGTTACAGACTGCTATCATTGACGTTTATTTTTCCAACAGATGACTTTAGCCGAGTGAAGCTTATCTCTATGCACAACGATGAAGGCTCAGACTACATCAATGCCAACTACATTCCAGTGAGTATTTACGTCTCAGATCTGTAAAACCATAAGCAATGGATTAACCCCTGGAAGTCCAGAAATAGAACTGTTGTTATGTTCTACATTACGTTAGTTTTATATGTAATGAATAGTATTGGCATTTGCTTTTTTTAGTCAGCAGCTTGACACTTTTTTCTGTTTTTCACAGAACATCGCGGGAACAAATCTTTAAAACAAGCCTAATTGGTAGTTTTAAATTATTAATGATCACTGGAACTTTCTGTTGCAATAACTCTTCACTGTGACATTGACAGGGTTATAAATCTCCTCGAGAGTACATCGCCACACAGGGGCCGCTCCCAGAGACACGCAACGATTTCTGGAAGATGGTGCTGCAGCAGAACTCGCACGTCATCGTCATGTTGACTCAGTGCAACGAGCGCAGGAGGGTCAGTTCCCATGGCAACCTGTTTGAGCCTGTCCGTTATTCTTCTCGACCCCACAGCTCAGTAATTAAGGAGCGCAGAGTGTGACTGCCTTGTTTTACCCAAGCCCTCAATCACTGCAAGGGGAAGAAAAAGGATCATCTGAATATGTCACAGTGTCTGATTACTGCAGTGCATCAGCAATATTGCCTTATAAATGTTTTCACTCCTGAAATAAAATGTACTAGCAGCAGTACACGAAATTGGTTTGGTCACATTTACAGCTACAAAAGTCTTTCGTAATTGTCTGAGACAAATACAGTATATGGACAAAATTACTGGGACACATTACACCAGCAGGGACTTTGCATTCAAATACATACAATGGAGCTGGTCCCCTCTTTGTAGCTATAACAGCTTCCACTCTTCTTGGAAGGCTTTCCACAAGATTTTTGCCCATTCTTACTGTAGAGCATTTATGAGGTTGATGTTGGATGAGAAGGTCTGGTTCGCACTCTCTATTTCGGTTCACCCCAAAGGAGTTGGATTGAGGTTGAGGTCAGGGCTCTGTGCAGGCACCAAATTTATCCAACCATGTCTTTATGGACTTTTCTTTGAGGCACAGTCATGCTGTTCTGACACAAAGCTGGTTTGTCCAGAATGTCTTCGTGTGCTGAGGCACTAAGATTGCCCTTCACTGGCTGTATGGGGCCGCCTGAATTCAATAATTAAGAGGTGTGTCCCAGTGTTTTTGTCCATATTGTGTAAGTGCCTATGAATTACTTACATTTGTTTAAAAGCAAAGAATATTTAGAAAATGTTCTGACCAGTAGTTTTCAGTATCTGACAAGATGTAAACATATCACTGCTGTCCAGTGGGGGGCAAAAAAATTCTTCACTTTTAGTCTCATGTAAGCCATGATGACCAGTTTCACACCGTGTAAATGGTGGCTGCTGTGTAGAAATAAAAATCCAAAAACATATCGAGATCATGATGATGGAGAGACATCAAGGTAAAGAAGTTACTTAAAAGGATTTAACACAAAATATAGTTTAAACTTATTTATAGTTCCTTGGTCACTGCCTAATTCCTCATTATCCCTTCTGAAAAGTGAAAAATAGTGTAGAAAAAAAAAAAACCTTTACCAGCATGTGATACTGCGTTAATGTACTTGGCAAATATTTCTAATCTTTTAATTCTTTAACTTCTGTTTTCTCACTCAGGTGAAATGTGATCACTACTGGCCGTTTACAGATGAGCCTGTGTCGTATGGGGAGATCACTGTGGAGATGCTGTCCGAGAGCGAGTCTCCAGAGTGGACCATCAGGAACTTCCGACTGGGCTATGTGAGTGAATCTGACAGACTGAGAGACTGTGAAATGAAAGCAGAGCTTTTAATGCATCTAATTACATTGTTGTTTAAATCAGAGGCACTGATGAAGAATTCCTCAATAAAACAAATCACAGTGACTGATAATTAATTGGCTGATCTCTGTAACGAAGTTTACACTTTTTATTCACATGATAATCGGTAACTGACGTGTAGTAATTTAACCCATAATAGTAATTAATATTTCATATTTAGCAAATAACTATTTATTTGCCAGTGACACATTAGACACTCCTGCTTATAAGTAAGCATTTTAGGTCACTCTACTCATTTTTTCAGTTGCAGGACACACATTTTAAGACAAATTCAACAACAATAGCACATGCTCAGATGATGTGTGACCTACATAGGTGCAGTGAGCGTTTTTTAAATAGCTCACACTAAC
Source organism: Brachypetersius gabonensis (assembly GCA_037577145.1). Lineage (NCBI taxonomy): Eukaryota > Metazoa > Chordata > Actinopteri > Characiformes > Alestidae > Brachypetersius > Brachypetersius gabonensis. The sequence continues at coordinate 26,880,058 of JBBJLR010000133.1, read as the reverse complement.
AGCTACCAGGATCTGTTATGAGTCAGGGCTGACAGAGTTGCCCCAGGAGTTGAGTTTGTGTTATGTGGTCTTCTGTCTCATGACTTGCTCTCATTGCTTCTGTTTCTGTTGCCCCCTACAGGCAGATGAGACACAGGACGTGCTGCATTTTAACTACACGTCCTGGCCTGACCACGGCGTGCCCACGGTGAATGCCATCGAGAGCATCTTGCAGTTTGTGCAGATCGTCCGGCAGCAGGTCAACCGGACTAAAGGACCGGTTATAGTTCATTGCAGGTGGGAAAAACTGTCTCATCTGTTTAATAGGGTTTATAATTCGGAGACTTAGGAGGAGACAGTCCATGAGCAGAACCGTTAGAGCAGAAAGAAATGGAATGAAAAGTATGATCCACCCCTTACGGATTTACCTTAGTGCAAGTAGCTATTTTAGTGGTTAATAGAACAAACAGGTTTACATGAAAAACTGAGATTCATATTGATGATTCACTGATGGTTCATTCGTTTGTTGGGACAGTGACTGACAGCCAGTGCTGAAACCATGACAGGCAAAAAATGCAGTGGTACAGTCATTGCCAGTACTTATTGGTGTAGAGTGCACCTTCTGTGAAAGCCATCTTGAAATGACTGGAGTCTGAGATCTGTGTTAATGTTAGACTGTAAGGCTGCATTTCTTGCAGTTTCTTACAAAAGTGTCAGAGAATAGAGGCAAAAGCGGTAGCACATCAATGAAACATTTAGACTAATTTACTGTACAGGGGACTACATTTACAAAGTAGGCTGAGTGGATGGGTTGTAATCGTTGTGGCTGGCTGCCAGCCATTGATTCTCTGTGAGGCAAAAGAGTTTGGTTAAGAGGATGTTACAGAGACAGCATCAAGAGGAAAACTGATCCAACATGTTGGTTCTGTAAATGCTAACCCCTGTAGCTGTGTAGATGTGTAAGAATGTTCTTTATGAGAGAATTTATTGCTCCCCAGTTGCCTAGATATAGTTCATATAACTCAACTTTACAGTTAGCTGGGCCTCTACGCCTGCATTCTCGGTTTTATTTTCAAGACACAGCAGTGAATCTTCGAGCCTGTGTTTGGCCTCGCTGTCCTACAGAAAGGAGTGTGTTCGCTCGAGCTTAGTTTTCAGGCGACTGAATGGTGTTCTGTCCTTCCTGTTTCTGCTGGGTTCCTTTTCTACTTCACTGCCTTGACTTTTCATTGTTGCCTTTTGTCTTGAAAAGATTCCCACCTCTTGGAAACCTGATTGCTAGGAGCCATGACAGCTGTACTGCACTTTGTGAATGATCTCCTTGTTCTTACGTTTTCTTTTTCTAGTTGAAGTATGTTGGGACGAGTACAGTAGCTACTGTAGAATACAACATACAAAGCAGAACTACAGGGATGTGATATACATACACATTGTTAAAGAGTATCATTAGTTATCGTTAGTATCGTTTCTTTATTACCAAATGTATTTTCCCCAAGAGTTGGAAGTCACAAAGGTGAAACCTAGGACAGTGCTGTAATGCAGCAGCTTTTCTGATGTAGGAATGTAGTTCTTGCCATCCGCAGCAAAATTCCCAGAGGACATGACTAGCATCACTCTTGCACTTTCTTCATAATCTTTTGCCTTTAACATGGTTCTACCTAAACGAAGATATGGTGATCATGGCTAGTCATATATGGGTCAGTGGATGAAAAGGAACTGCGATTGCATTTCTGTTGTAGTGAGGCTTTTATTCTGCTTATCTGTGTAATTCAGTTTGTTTCCTTCATTGTAGGTGTGGCTCACACAAACTTTCAAGAGTTTAGTCTAAGATAATTATGCTATAGGGCTGTTTTGTAAAAAATTAGCGCGGAAGGTCGGACAGGCTTGCTGTCACGGCTTCAGGCCCAGGGTTAATCACACCAGCTGAACCCTGGCTTGCTTTGGCTCGCGCTCGTTTTGCTGTCAAATGCTGTTAGTGAGGAAGGAAGGGGGTTTATTTTGCATGATCTTCATCAACATGTACATACAGGGAAGTTAGGTATCTTTATGACTGATGGAGGCACTTTTGGAACATTATAATATATTTTGAGCGGCTTCTTTTACTAATACTTGAAGTGACAGTTTCAAACAGTGTGTGATCTTATTTTTCTTTTTTTTTTCTCTACAAGGCTTCTATACTCAATAGACCTTAACTAACTAATCAGCCTTTCCTGGTTCACAAGAGCCAGGACAGTGAATGTGCAGGACAGTGCAGGGAAACACTGTTGATCTGAAAACAGCAGTTGTCCTTTTGCAACCCACATTGTGTAAACATTTCATGATTAATGGACCAAGAGAGTATCTTAGTAAATAACTGCTTACATTTGCAGTTAGGAATGGTTTTCTCTTTTCCTATAAAGTTACCATATTGGAAATACATGTTTTTGGGTATTCAGCTTCTGGCTTATCCTTCATGATTCCTTTATACAGTGTACGGAGTAATTTTCTGATCCCCTGATGAATTTGTAAGTTTGCTGACTTACAAAAAAAAAGAAACTGTCTTTAATTTATGAGGCCGTTTTATTTTTATGGAGAGAGACAGAATATCAATCAAAAAGGAAAAAAAAATGCATAAAAGTTATAAATTGATCTGCATATCATTGAGTGAAATAAGTATTTGATCTGCTTCAACCCAGCCAAACTTCTGGCTCCAGTCTGTGGGCCCCATGTTGCGCACAGATTCCTGATCTTAACTTGTAACGTGTATAAAGCACACCTCTCCACAGAATCAGTTTCTTCCATTCCAACTTCACCACCATGGACAAGACCAAAGAGCTGCCAAAGGACGTCAAGGACAAGATTGTAGCCCTGCACAAGGCTGGAATGGATTACAAGACCATCAGCAAGAAGCTTGGTGAGGAGGCGACAACAGTTGGTACCATTATTCGGAAATGGAAGAAATATAAAATGGCCACCAACTGCCCTCAGTCTGGAGCTCCACGCAGAATCTAATGACCCGAAGAACACCAGTCAAGCATGGAGGTGGAAACATTATGCTTAGGGATGTTTTTCTTCTAAAGGTTGAGTGATGATTTTGTGGCATTAAGGGGCCAATTGATAGGGCCATGTACCATAAAATCAGCCAGAACACTGAAGAGGGGTCTTCCAGCAAGACAGTGACCCAAAGAATGGCTAGAGAAGAATCACATTAAGGTCCTGCAGTGTCCTAGCCAGTTTCCAGACCGCAATCCTATAGAACATTTGTGGAGGAACTGAAGCTTCGAGTTGCCAAGCAACAGCCAAGAAACCTACAGAATTTCGAGAGTTTCTGTAAATCATTATTTGACCCTCTGTAATGAATCCCAATGTGTCCTTTTATGTGTCTTTTCCCTTCGCAGTGCTGGAGTAGGTCGGACAGGTACGTTCATCGCTCTGGACCGTCTAATGCAGCAAATTCGGGAGCACGAGTATGCAGATATTTTAGGCATGGTATCAGAAATGCGCTCCCATCGACTTTCCATGGTCCAAACAGAGGTAAAGATGTGTGTGGGTGTGTGTTTTCTGTCTTTGAAAATGTAACATCAGCTATCAGCTTACCGTTAAATAATTGTCCTTCACTTTGTGTGTTTATCAGTCTGGGTCTTTACGTATAGGACCTATTGATTTTTTGTCCATGCAGATAAGAGTAAACAATGCAATTACAGCTTCAGAACAAGTGACTACTCTCTGTGCAGGAGCAGTACGTTTTCATTCATCAGTGTGTCCTCCTTATGTGGAAGAAGAAGAAACAGCAGAGTCTCAGCAGTGACGTCATTTACGAGAACGTCACAAAGTCTTAAAGATACCAGGACATGTACGTATGTAAAAACATTTGGGTGGTTGTGGTAAATGTAAAAGCCTTTGAAGTAGTTGCCAGTTATGATATTATCTGCTGCATTTCTGGTAGCATCATGTTTTACAGCCTTCAACTTATCAGGAATACCACATAATGACATTGGTTACTGTTGATGGGGAATGGTTTGCAAAAACTGATCCAAAATGACTTTATTTAACAGGCTGTGACAATGCACTTCACTCTCCTTGCTTCAGGCATTTGTTATCTGCTTAGAGGCCTACAACACCAAAAAAAGAAAAAAGACTGCAGTCAAGGAGAGAAAGACACCATCCAAGTACCCCCATTCTGTTGTTTGAATTGGTGAAAGCATGACAGGACAAAAATGTCTGCCTTAAGGAACCTACATCTCCATCCACAAACCGGGCTGCTTTCTACAACTGTTGAGAGTGGAAAGAGTAACTGCAGAAGTTTTAGATGGAGCCCCCTTCCTCCCCCGAGTGTGAGAGCATGCTGATGCGCCGGCACCCTCTGGTGGAAGCAAGAAAAAGATCATGGTTTAGCATTAGTTTGTTTGTTTTAATCTCAGGAGTTATCCACATAACTTGCAAGCGGCCATTCAGCCAATCGAGTGAAGTGGAGGATGGCGTGCTTGTCCAAGGGTTAGTCTCCCAGTTTGTTTTAGGCTGTTGTAGAGTGTATTTTCATGTGCTCGTTTCACACACATTGTAACCTGTACACATGGAATAGTGTTAGTATCCATTGCCTTGGTTTCTGCAGCTGCGTTGTGCTAAAGCGCTAACGTCAGCTGGTATCAGACTCTAACAGTCACACTGCCACTCCCCACAGGGGAACATTCCGTATAAGTGAAGTGTGTGTGTGTATGCGCGCATTATCTACTGCTGTACTACTTTCTTCACACACAACTCTTCAGTACCAGGGTCTGGCTGGACAGAGAATTGGTTGAGGGGATTAGGCACGAATCAAAACTGCCCACATTTGGTACTGTATGATTTGCACTGCATTATCTGTACTGTATGCTATGCTATGCTGACGGTCAGCCGCATTTCACCACTGTGGAGACTGTACTGTGCTTCAGCATCTGACCACGCAACTCCTAGCTGAAAGGCTTCACTGGTTCTGCATTGTGAGAACAAGAAGAAGCAGAGAAGCTGAGGTTGGACTGATGCAGATCATCACAGCTTTCTGATGGTCGTGGAAACGTGGAGGACCATAATGAAGCCGTAGGACCCCAGTTTCCAGAGCAGGAATGTGCATATCAATCTTCTTGTGCATAATCAACACTGGGTGATGCAGAGATCAGAGAATGCTCTTTAAAAGGGAATTCCTTTGGCTTAATCTGATATAAAGCTGAAAACAGCTCTCATTTACACAGACCACAAACATCTGTTCAAGCAGGAATGCATGATTAGGAACTGTCCTTCACTTATAGGGGCTTGATGGTGAAGCTGTTAAGAGTTCAGCTGTTGTCACCCATATTTATGCTTACATGTAAGAAATGTGCAACAGCAGTATTTGCAACTGTATCAGCCAATGTAGAAAGGAGTTTCATATTGGTACATCTCACCTTCAGCATTTCTTTATCGACTAACATCTGAGGTTCGCACGACAATGACCCTCTAATTCCATACATAGAACTTTTCTTAGCACCAGTACAGCCCTATGATTACATCCTCACATCAAATACTGTACTACATACAGTTAAGTCACCTAGAGTTTCTTGACAATGTATTGCACACAATATATTGAGATATACCTATAAGGGGCATAGTACAGTATTATAGAAAATGTACAGCTGAGTGTACAAACTGAGGATTTTAATCCCTTAAATACTTGCCCATACAACACACCACAGAACAAAAATCATTCTTGCCCATAAACTATCAGATATGATTGTTTAGTTTGTGCCATGTGCCCAAGTCCACAGACGGCTACGTGCACAAAGTATTTCAAAGAGAAGCATGTATTTGAACTAAACAGCTAAGACAAAATCCACCTAAATTCAACATTGTAAATAGTGAAGGTATTTCAGAAAATGTTTCAGGAAGTGACTTATTATCTTGTAATGATCTTGCAGTGGCATACGAAATTAACTACACTCCTCACGTTTCTCGGAGGGCCGCAATGTTGTTGAGCCAAGTCGGCTTTCCTCAGCACCGGAAAGAAAATGGGCTGCTTCACTCCTTTTTAATTTTTTTTTTTCTTCAAAGTAGTGTGCGTCGAGTTCAGACTTGCGTCCAGTTTGTCTTTGGTGCCATTTTTGTGCAACGTGTCACTTAAACTAGAGGGACGATTGCGATCGTCATCACAGAGTTTTAATGTGTGTGGTTATTGGAAATAAAAACATTAAAATGCAACTGTTTAAATACGTTTGGGCATAGTTGTGTTAATAAAAGGCTGGGGTTATCTACACTGTCGACTGATTCAAAAGTATTGTAAAGGAAAAAAGTCATTTTACCTTATAGCTCTTTGCTAAAGCAGACTGATGGATTGATCTGTTCCTGGGACTGACACAGATTACCTATTCACACCTAGCGCAGTCCCCTTGGGGGAATCCATCACACTCGCCAATTCTTGGAGGAAACAATGCAATATCTAGTCAAACATATTGAAGGCAATGCAGAGTTCATATCCATTTATTCTGCACATCTGTAATGCTTCTTGTTGAAGCGGTTTCCATGTCCTGTTCAGCTAACAGAGAACAACCATCCCTAAGCCAAAGCACATAGTGAAGTGTACTGTTTTCACACAGCATACAGGAACAAAGATTTGAGTGAAGTATGAACTGTAACTGGCTTGTCAGACAAATGAACAAAAAAAGCCTTTGTAAGGCTTTCACAATTTGAAATGTAACAAGCCAACTGGTGTGGGTGTGGAGATGTATGGTCATGGCACTTGAGATACATATATTAAAAATGGATGGGGCGACAGGTGAAATTATATATAATATATAAATAAAAGGGTACCATATCATACACTAGACTTCAGCCTTCCGATTGATATTCACTTTGCACCATGGCATTAGTAGAAAAAAACAAACAAACATTGCAACCCTTCTGATTGTGGCAGTAAACATTTAAAATGGAAAAATCAGTGATTGGATGTCAAATGGTGCATCGTTAATTACAAAATTATTCTGGCCAAACATTGTAATGGATTGGAAATCATTAAAAACCAGAAAATTACTTATCATGCCGGCATTGGAAGAATTTAACCATAGTCCTTGTAGGCCTTAAAGTGGAGGCAAGCAAGTGTGAAAACTTCCCTGAAGACACAATCTACAGCTGAAGGCAAGAGACTGCCTGCAAAGTAACAAATGTGTATTCTAATGTGGCCACATCTGTTGCACAGCTTAATAACATACTTTTCCATTCTGCTTCTGTTCTACATATTAACAGCAAGTTCTATAAAGTTACTCTTTTGGCATTATGCTTAAATAGAAATGATCATATACATAAATATCCTCTCTTTGCCAGCAATCAACACTGTACACAATGATAGTCACCAACTATCGGTCCCTTTGTAACGCACCTATTCCCACAACCGGCCCCTGTTGGCTCTGCTCTGTGACTCCTAGAGCAGCGATCTAGAACAATTACATTTCAAGCTGATAACCCAGCGTACAAATGTGAGGATTCACATTTACAGTGAACATTTAAATCCAAAGAAGGTCCATGTGATAAGTCCAGCAAATCAATTCCACGTCATTTGAACTAATCTCCTTCCTTCGTTTATCACTAGTGAAGTCTTCTGGAACAAGACATTTAAACGTCCTCTTGTCAACGTATCACATCTTCAGTCATCGACTTGTTTGCAAGAACATGTCACAATACTTCCCAGGACACCAGTTCAGTCAGTCTGTCTGAAAAAGTTTCCGTCTGCTCTCTTCCAAACAAATTACAGTAGGACAACAATGAATATTCAGGATATTGACTGCTTTGCAATATAATATTAATGATTGAAAACATTGATTTAATGCTTAACTTGATGGGTCTACAACTATGTGCTCTTCTGACATTTTTGTTAACCTACTGTGATCTTCATTGTATTATTTTGGTCTATGTATGTGTAAAAAACCTATAGCTACATTACTCCATTTATCCAAATACAGCGAGGCATAAAGCGCTTTAGTCTAAATCCGAGGTTCCATTGTCTGGTGGGTCCAGGAGCTCCTGCCGGCGGCGCATGATGGCTGCGAACTGGGCACGCTCGATTGCCTCCTGGAAAAGGACAACGTGAGAGGGATAAAAGCAAGCGCAAGGGGAGGAGAAGGGGGTCAGTGGTTGCTGCCCTCATCAAAGGACTCCACCCCTGAGTCGCTTGCCGTCGCCGCTAATTTTTCCTGCCTCCTCCTCATGATCTCTTGCAGCTCAGAGCCGGAGCTCCTCTATATAAAAAAGATGAAAGAAAGAACTTAAGGAATGATTCAGTGGGAAAAACTAATGTCCACTTTTCCTCAGAGCCCAACTGTAGCTGATTAGCCAAGAACAGTCAAAATTATAGGCCTCAATATTACAGTTACTGTTTTGAGCTTTATGGCTTTAATTTTATTTTTTGTACAGACATACACACAGACACACATTAATTTTTTTAAACTTTGCCAAAAACATTAAATATTTTAGATTACGGTCATTCCATAGCAACTCACTCATACACAGGGTTTAGAGGCCTATAACATGTTTTGCAGCTGTTTTAAAATTATTTCAGCACTTTCAGTGGCGCATCTTCATGCAAATATAGCATATAGGAAACATTTTATTGTCTTAGTATTTATATAATACTACATAAAACCTAAATTAAAAAACAAATTGACATCCTAATTTATCAAGATAAATTCCCAAAGCAGGTTAATTTATTGGAGCATGTATTTTTTTAATGTAAATTACTAGAATAGAAATACATTTTTACTAGTGGTGGGCATAGATACATTTTTTTAATCTAGATTAATCTCACTAATCTTGGAATGAATCTAGATTAAAATGGCTCATTTGAATTCTGCCAAAAGCATTCAGAATGTGTGTACTACCCAAATAATGACAAAGTCTTTGAGAACTCAATTACTACAGTAAACTAATTCTGCACAAGGTGCAAACAGCCTTAGTCTTGTCCAGGTTTCCATCGGGAAGCTTCTTAAAAATAAATTTTCCCTGAAGCGAACCCGGCGCTTCATAGCTGCATCCATGTTGCACGTCACGTGTGATGTGGTAATTTCACAGTAGGCATACACACAGGTTCAGACTCGCTCTCGCCCCCTACAGTACAATTCGGCTCGGTACACATCCGCGCTAAAATATCAAGGTGAAAGTCATCATAGCTTGCGTAGAATAGACTCCGCTCCCAACCCAACTTTGTGAATAGATTAACGGCAATATTTTTTTAAATCGCCCGATAAGGGTTAACGCCGATAACGGCCCACCACTAATTTTTACTCAATATTTTAGCTCACATTCTACAAAATATACAAATGTATCTTAGAAGGAGCAAACTTCTTAGAGCACAGCTCTGAACTTTTGTATGATTGCATAAAACAAATTGCAAGTTTTTTATTTATTTTGTCAAGCAAATAGGTGGGAAATAACCCAAGCCATATTGGTTCTTTAAAAACCAAACTTCAGACTGCAAACGGTTCTTGGCTAATCGTCTACAGCTGTAAATCAAAATCCAATCTTCTGAGAAGTTATAACTGACGAGTCAAAATGACTGCATGACATGAGGACAGAAGCACTGAGGTATGAAACAGCACAAACTAAGTTTGAACATGAGGCTGAAGGAGGGCTATGAGGGCTATAGGATCATTCTCAGAGCTACAAGCGAGGGAAACTATTGCAACAATGCTAACAATGGCCTGGGACCTAAACACCCAAACACAGCATGTGTGTTCACAGGTTGGTAAAGTAGCATCCATCATGACGCATGCTTGGATCACCTGGATTGGTGCCTACTCCGAAAGTACGGGTAAAAGGACAATGGGCAAAAGCTACTTGGGTAGATTGTGTATGTCTGCAGTTGGAGGTTTTCTTAGGGCTGAGCTTCTTAAAACATTCTACTCGTTCTCTGTTGGCCAGATTTATTGCAGCAAATATTGTATACAAAAAATTACTAGTCCCATCGATATGAGAAGATGCAGCCAATGGATGAAATACCATTGATACCAGAAATTCTACTGTGACCTTATGCCACTTTTGTGCAATAATTGGTAAACTTTTATCATTAGCACAGCGACAGTAAAAAAGTTCTTTAGTAAACTAACCTTTGTAATTAAGAAAGGATGGAAATGTGGCCATATCTGCCGTTACACTAAATCCAACCGACAGAGAAAATATATCAGTCTGTGGTTAACTAAAATACCTCAGTAAGCTTGACAGCTTTATCAGTGGATCATAGGAGGGTTCAGAAGAAGACCTGCAGGTAGGAAGAACACGAAAGAAACCAGAGGCAACCTTGCCAGAGTTGGCAGACTTCAACTGAACATACCTTCAGCATGAAGCATAACCGGAGTCAGGGTTCTGAAATGACTAGAGAGAGCCCAGTACCAGTTCTGGAGGACCAGTATCCTGCTCGAACACATTCACTAAACCTGGCAACTGCGAGGAGAGTTTGAGAGAAAGTACCAGTGCTGGTCTTGGGCCCTCCAGAACGGGAGCTGGGCCCCTGCTATAGGACCCCTTTCTTAGGTACTCAGTTCTGATCCAGAGAAACTGGAAAACCCCTCATTTAGAAAGCAAGTCAGTTTAATAAAAGAAGTAACAAGGCAAGTTGGAAATTACACCCACCTCAAGGGCAGCCTTCTGGACCGTGACCTGGCTGTAGACCCGGGCTCCGTCATCGGGACACACGGTCTTCAGCTCGTCTTTATTGAGAGAGAAGAGCTGAGCTCCGGTCAGTACTCCCAAACTGTTCACAGTTCTGCACACAAAGAACAGAGGGGTTATTCCCTTCATGCTACGACTCTCACGGTTACTCAAGAGAGGCCTTAGCACCAATTTTCAGACTGTCAAAACAATTAGGATATGCTAAGACAGAAATGGTTTCAATTCTGCACAAGCAAGTAAAAAGAAAAAAGCCTATCCAAGACCAATTGTGGATAATGAGATGCAAATAAGAAAATGGTACTGATGTGACGGTACTGTTCAAAAAACACGTGATGAGCAGGGAGTCTTTCACATGTATATTACTAAACATACTAAATACAACTAAAAAGAACAAAATGACAGTAAATAGTGATTTTATCTAAAGCACATGAATGAGTTACTTGTGGAAGATCAATTACTATCAGAAAACTGGTTTGACTCTATCTGTCCTTCATTAAATTGAATCAGGAGCTGATGATGGGATTTCACAAGTCCAAACAACGGCTGAAGGAACCACAGAGAAATCTGGAACTGAACCTCTGTTCTCTGCAACAGCTCACAATATATCAAGTACTTTTTTATAAACAAATCATATCTTGACACTTTCTGCTTTACTGTTTGTTTGCATATGTTAATTTTTCTCAATGTGTGATAATTAATGTGTCTTCCTGCTAGAAAATTTATTTTAAACTATTTGCACAGTTCTATACATACAGCACAACATACAAAAAGACTCTGCAGAGTTTTTATTAGATTTAAGATTTATAGTTGATATTGTTCTTGTCTCTGTGTCTGTACAGCCAAAACAAACAATTTGCTAAGGGGTTAATAAAGTTTTCTGATTGTGATTCAGTTCTGTGCCTTTTGGGAAGCGAAGCAAAAAGCATCGGAAAAAAAGAACCAGCGTTCAAAAGGAACTGGCACTGGCCAACCCAGTCCTCCTCGGACACACTTACACGGCACTGAAGCCCTTGGCCTGCAGCCAAGCTCTGACCTCCTCAGGGCCAGAGTCGTAGGTGATATTGAGGCCGGGGAGACTCGCACTGCGAGGTGGAGCCTGGAACTTCTTCTGAGCACTGCGGCCCAGAGTGAGCCTGTGCATCAGCTCATCCTGAACCTCCTCCATGTTTGACTTACGGCCTTAGAGGACAAAAGAGACAAAAAACCTTAATTTATTATTATATTACTTAACCCATTAATAATTACACATTTCCTCAATTAATGGAACGTATTGCCATCTAGTAAAAAGGTGCTTTAGTATTAACACTGATTACAATATGTTCATAACATCCCTTATTAGTAACTTGCAGTAATAGAAATTATTCAACACTAATCATAATCAGTAACAGCACAACCGCTACGTTCACATTACAAAGCTCATTCTAGTTATTCGCTCTTTTCGGCCAGGACTGTTCATGCTGGTGTAAGTGTGTCATCTGTGTGTTCACACATCTGAACTAAAAGCACCTGCATGCACAAGGTAACACTGAAGATATGAACCTGAAAAATCACCACATATTAAAGAGGCATAAATCCCAACTGAAAGTTAAGTTCAGATTCGTTTTCACACAGTTTAGAACCTCCCCCTCATGTTTGTGTGTGTAGTCTGGTGTATATGGTTGCATACGGTTAGTAGGAGCAGAACGTTCTTTCTGCTGATCCCTCATGGTCACACTGCCGTTGTCACTGGAATTGCTACTGTTTTGGCGGCTGACGTTAGTGGGCGAACTCCTCTGGGGCTCGGAGGCTGGAGGGACGGCTGCAGGAGGTAGTGGAGGGGTGGGCAACTGCACCAGTGCAGGAGCTGGAGGAGGTGGCATCGGGACTGGCTTTGGGACATAGTCCGTTCTCTGCTTCTGGGGAAGGGTTGAAACATTAGACAGTTGCCTCTGTTTTCATATTTAAATGATAATAGCAACAATGGCTTGTTGTGTCTATGTTTCAACAAAAGCCTTTGTCAGAGGTTAGATGGTAAATCTACACTCTTGAATATTCAAATATTTTGCAGCAATAATAAATGCTCAAAACATGTTTTCCTTCATGCCAACATAGGATTAGCATGGAAAGAAAATCACAGAAAAAACGCACACTGAAAGAATACCCTGCCATTAACCTTCAATATTATGTAAGTTGAATGGCCATGGGTTTAGTGTCTGTCTCAGCAATCTGTAAACATTATTTTTTTTTTAGGAGGAAAAATTTCAATTATCAAAAGCAGTATGCCTGATTTTTGAGAAGGAAACACTTTAATTTTAGAGGGGATTTAATGCTGTTACCCAATGTTATGTTTGTTGACAAATGTAAAAACTGCCCAAAGTCGTACTTATGATGTCACTGTTAACTACCTGATGGCAGACGTGTCCAAAGTGCTTTCTTAAAGTAAAAAAGGCTGTCTGGCAAAGGAAAGTCTCTCAAATCACTCAAATCACCTCTTAATGGAGAGTTTTTTGCTCTTGTAATCAAAGCCAAAAATCAATAAAGAGAGACTTACTGCTAAAGGGGAACAGGGTCCCTGCCCAAGATAAACCTTTCATTGTGACAGATGCACATACGCACTGATTCAGTATTACTATAGAATATTTTTTGGTGGTTTATGCGTAGATCAGGATGGCATTATACACTCTAAATTCATCAACCGGTCAAAAAAGATCTATCTATGCACAAGTAATGACATTACCTCGTTTAATTCGCCCAGCAATTGCTTGTAGAAGGGGAGAAAAAGTAAATGTGGAAATGAATTCTTGAAAATAAACTCAAACAAACACTCCCACTTCAAACAAAGGGAAAAAGAAAGCTCATTCTGCTTTTGCTCAGAAAAAGAGTTTCTAGTGGGGGTTTATAAAGTACACAGCACTGCGCGCGCACACACACACACACACACACACACACACACACACACACACAAACACAAACACACAAACACACAAACACACAAACAC
>JBBJLR010000133.1:26834050-26855467 GCA_037577145.1 Brachypetersius gabonensis | reverse complement strand
AACATTTTGTGTGACACACATGCAAAAGAATAAGAAATCAGGAAGGGGGCAAATACTTTTTCACACCACTGTATGTGAAGCCTCATAATTGCCTAATTCTGTGTATTTGTTCTGTTACAAAACCAGGCATTCTTTTTTAAATATTTTGATTTAAAATTAAAAGTTTTTAACTTTTTTTTTTTTTTAATTAAACACTGCAAACAATCCACAGAAGAAAAAAAAACCACAGTGCAGGCTGTCATTCAGAAAAATCAGATGCCTCAGGTCGGACGGGCTGATGCGGTTTCTCCTCTGAGTTAGTATCTGCGGACGGACGGACGGACAGACCTGACTGTCCCGTCTCTCGTCCTTCAAAGAGCCGGATCTAAGAGCCATTTCGTTCACGACCGACCCATCACTAGAAAACAGGCAGGTTTTTTTGTAGACCTGCTCTTCACTTTCCTGTGCAATGAGACTTATGTACTAAACACACATTAATTAATTTACAATGTTTAGATCAGACTCCGATATCTCTGGCTATTACAAACACACAACAAGATTATACAGATATAAGAGCTGCCATTACACACATTGCTCACATCGTACAAAATTGGTATGTTAACAAACCAAAAGACAATTGTGATCTCAATTCCAAGACAAAAAAATATTGAAGTGTCTTAAGCAACCTGCAGAATTTTGTACAAACTGGTCCTGGACAGCACAGAATTCTGAACTCTTCATTTCAATGAAAAATCTCAAAACATTATCCAAGACCAGGCTTAATTTCTGTATTGGAAACTAGAAATAATTAGGGGTGAGCAGTGTGAAAAGAATATTAGATCACAAGCTTCTGTTGATAAACAAATGTATCAGGATAATTTGATGCAGACAGGATGTGCTAGTGATGCTTACAGTGAACTGCAGAGTACTCACATTCACCAAGTTCCCACAGACATTAACCCCTCATTCTGGATAGAAAGAGTTCCACAAAAACACCTTTATGTCAGGTCAACGCAATCTGTTTATTCTCAGAATGATCAACTCTTTCTGCCTTTTTCAAGATCATAAAGAGCTCACAGCAGCAAGTGGCTACCAAAAATCCACATGACCAGAGGACGGTGTACTTAATAAGCAAGAAACAGTAGACTTTGCTCACCTGGTCTGTATACTTTTGAATTTATGATTAAACAGTACAAACAGACAGTGGATAAAACTCAAAATAGCAGCAACCTTTTGGTTTTCTTAAATCAGAGAAAATATAAGGGTAACAGCCACACAGACCAGAACTGCACTTCTTTAACAGCCGCTGGTTTAAGCCATTCTAAGTCTATAAAGCCATTTTTAATTACGAGATATCAGCTAATCCACAATTCCATTTTCCACTGGTAATATAAATGACACACATTTCTTAAGTGTCAAAGTAGAAAAAAAAGCTTATTAATCGTAAACACATAACTAACAGCACCACACTCACACCATTTATCTACAATTACACGTCTGCCTGTCCCCTTCTCTCGGTTATCAGGCAATTGTTTAGGACAGTTTAGTAATTCCTGCAGAAACACAATATAAAACTACAAGTCACTCTCTTCCGCGCTGGTGCCATTCAGCTATTACTAAGATGTGAAGCATTAAAACAGGAATGTATGTGATGTATTTTAGGACAAAAGACTGGATTAATACATCTGATGAACAACATGATCACTGTATTTCTACATCATGTCTGAAATATCTGCTAGTGAATGGAAGGGTGTTAAAGGAAGTATGCCTCAAGTTATCCTTTTATCCTCAATTCGTTTTTTTTAAAAAAAAAAGCACACTACAGTAAATCCCCAGTTTTACGCGGATCAGGAGTCACTGATTCAGTCACATGCGGATTTATTTTGAGAACCAAACCCATAGTTTTATGCGGAAATCCCCACAATGACATGGAAACTTTGTCTTTTTTTGTGACAACGAATATATTTTTTTCTAGATCTTTTCACACAAGGGGACAGGTAGCCAACCTGGAAGCACTTTTTTCGAATTCCACACCAGGGCAGAGCCCCCACGCGATTTCTCCACGGTGCAAGCACTCAGACACTCCACAATCCAATTGATCTCCAGAAGACCTTTCCAACGAACCCTCATTTGTATTTTTAGCCTGAGTAGATCAGGTTTTATTCCCCGAAAACCGTTCACCTCGCCGCGGTCTCCCAATACCTTTGTACCACGACCTTCTGCATATCTGGGCGAGGAACTTAAATTAAAATAAGGGTATCTCTTTAAGGGTATCGGATTAAACGGAGTTTAAAATTATATTAAAAGTGTTCTGGGAGCATATTTAGTTTTTACACAATAAAAAAAAAATAGACATTTTTAGTCTTTTTTACCAAAACACAATGCATTTTTTCACTATACGCAGGTGCTCTTGGAACACAACCCCCGCGAAAAGCAGGGAAATACTGTATACCCTCTAGCATTCAACAGTTAACTGGCTAGACTCCTCAAACTGGTTCAGTCATTACCATTATTTAAAATAGAAATAAAAACAAATAAATACACTGCTCAACTTAAAACTATTTTGTGTTAAATGAGGACTGTTGACAACATAAGCAAATGAAACAAATGTAAATGTTAGGATGTTAACAGTTCCACCCACTAGCTAGCACATCTCCCAATCACACAACACATGCACTTGGGAGCTAAAATATACTCCTTCCAAAATCCCATGCAGTGTCACCTCATCTTTTCGAACTGCCTAACACGCCAGGAGGAGAACACGAAGCAACAGATCTGTTACTAGCTAACAGATGCCCAAGCTGAGTAGCATCTAGCTGAGTGATGGGGACGGAAAGAGGCCATTCCACCCACTCAGAAAGAGTAAACCCAGTTGTGCTCTGGTCACAGATGACTTCGGCATCACTGGAGATCAAACTTGTGATGATACGGAGGCACACAACTGTGCTCATTAAAATGGCAAGCTAAGACTTTATTTTTTAGCCTGTGGGACCTGTTGAAATGGAACAAATATTATATAATGAGTTAATGAGTACCTACTGAGATTGACAGCAGCATGAAAAAGTTGAACAGTAAATGCACTGATAAACTTTGAGGGTAAAAAAGTGATTCTAAAGCTAAGACAAACATAACTGTAGGGCCTTATTTAGTGCTCTATACAAACTTGTGTGTTATTGATGTGCACCACTGACGTTAAACAAACAGTGTTGTGACCGTAAGTAACCCTGATCTGTGTCTGAAACTATGCCATGTTGGGTCCTTTTGGGAAATCTGGGCCTTGAATGTGATGTTTAAAAATGTGTGGGAACTAGAGCTGCACGATATTAGGAAAACATGTGATACGCAATAATGTTGCGTGTTGTGATGGCGATATCACATGCAATAAGTAAATAAACACAGCCTTTATAGTGTTAATGTTTTTCTCATTTTCTTTAAGGGTATCGGATTAAACAGAGTTTAAAATGATATATTCAGGGTTTACACTATAAAAATAGACATTTTGGTTTTTTGGTTTTTTTTTACCAAAACACGTTTTTTTTTCACTATACGCAAGTGCTCTTGGAACATAACCCCTGCAAAATGCAGGGGATTACTGTATATCCCCTAGCATTCAACAGTTAATTTTCAATGTAATTGGAAAAATAGGAAGTGGCTAGACTCGTCAAACTGGTTCAGTCATTACCATTTTTTAAAAAATAAATAAAAACAAACAAATACACTGCTCAACATAGAACAATTTTGTGTTAAATGAGGACTGTTGACACAACATAAGCAAATGAAACCAATGTAAATGGTTTAAACAATTCACTGATTAAATTAGTTTTTTTTCCATACATTATCATGTTAGGATGTTACGAGTTCCACCCACTAACTAGCAAAGTCAGCAGGCTAACACCCAAGTCTAGGCCCTGTCTCAGCACATCCTGGACCATGTTAAATTGTGTCTTTTCCCTCTTTCTGTTTTTCTACACTCCAAAATCAGTTACTTCATCTCTCTAGGTGAGTTTTAATTCCCTAAACTTGTCAACAAAATGCTTGCCAAAAAAATAAAAAATCGAAGTTTGCAGAAATCAAGTCCATCATGTGGCAGTTGGGGCTATTAGCCTTCTGTTGCTCAGTGTGGACTAGCAGAGCTCAAATCTCACAGTGGCTCTGTACATACTGACATTTAGTTTCTAGATCTTAAGACAACAATGTTCTTAACAACAATAATGTCTAATTAAAACCACAGCTGTTTTACTTTTCCCATTTGACAGTTTGATTTTAAAACAAACAGAAAAACATTAATTGTTCAGCCCTAGTTCTGTCCTCATAGGCCCTATGATTTGTCTTGGTGTGAATGATGACCACTGTAATTGTAATCATCACCTGTAAGATAAAAGAACAGTAACAATTTAACCAGTAACTTGGTTAAATAGCTGTTGATTTAAGTATAGATTTACAGGTTTTAAGAACAGTTGTGAACTACTTTAAGCACTGATGTACGTCACTCTGGATAACAGCGTCTGCTAAATGCCATAAACGTAAACACTGGAGTCATTTCCTCTTTGGACAAGCTCTGCGACCCTGTGTGTGATTAGCAGATAACCAATCATATGCAAAATTCAACTGGACAAAGGAAGCAGAGCTGAGTAAGCAAACCTGTTGTTCAGTAGGTACATTGAAACCAGATTCATTCATTGGTGAAAACTATCTAGTGTCCATCTTGTAGTCAAGCAACAAAGATGTTTGGTGTCTAAAGTTAGCTTCTTTCATTTTTCATTTGGATCAGCATTCGCAGGTTCAGTCTAACGCTGACTTTTCTGAGAACCAAACTGTACTTTTGCCACCAGTCCAGCGGTGGCAGTAATACACTGAAAAGTCAATCGCCATAAAAAGAAGAAGCCTGCTGCAGTATGTAGCATGAATTTTCCGTGTCTTGGCCTCGTATTTTAGTGTTCGTGTTTTAACCAAAACACAACAACACGGTTTTTCACTATACGCAGGTGCTCTTGGAACGATTAGTGTAAAACATATTTATTGATATCTAGAAAAATAAGCAAAGGGCAAAATTCAGACTAAGATGGCTGGTACTATATTAAGCCATACACTTTTGTCTGTTTTTATATGACAGTATATCAGATAATCTCTGAACCCACATCAAATATATTCATTTGAAGCGGAGGAGATAAGAATTCTCAGCTTCAAGCTGTGGCATGTGGTTTGCACTGCAATAGCCTTGACCATGAAATTTTGGGAGCTGACAGGTTGCCCCCAGACATGTATTCTACTAGGGGTAATATAGTTTCTCTTGTATAAAGAAAAAAAATATTATTACGATTATAACTGTCTGACAGACACATCAGCACTATGATTCTATTAGATCGGAGACCATCACAGTCATTAGTCGCTGCCCTAGCAAACAGTAAAACTAGCAAACATCTATTTTAGGGCTGCCCTGCTCCACATGGTGGTTCCAACTTCAACAGCTAACATTGTACAATGTAAGCTTCAAGAAACATTCAGTATACAACCAATATAATAAAGGATGTAGATCGTGACTGCCAGTAAGGAGTGATCATCAGCTGTAGACTGAATTTGTATGTTGTGCCGCCTCTCAAAGAATCAGGAGCTTGCTGCTCTGTTTAGTGTCTGGATCGTTTCTGCTAGTTAGCACAGTGGCAGTGGGGAAGCCCATTGGGAATTCTGGACTGGAAAGCAAAGGTGTGAAATGAGTCTTTACACTGAAAACATGATCCAATTATCACAGACCACATGCAGTGTGCAAAACCATTAGCAGAGAAGCGATGAAGAGGAATCTGCAGTAAATCCACAAGGAAAAAAAATGTCTGTCAGTGGCCTCATGCAAGCAGACACATTTTCAGCCAGTGAGCAAAAGAATGCTGCTTCTTTCATGTTGGTCTGTGCGAGCCATCTCAAACAGGAGAAAACACACACAGAAGTGGTCCCACCCATGCTACTGGGAGAGAGAGTAAATGGTAGCTTCCATGTTCTGCTGTGATATTCTTACTGCAGCACCACAGCCATGTGACCAACCAACGCCCAACAGAGAGGGAGTGTGAGAGACCATGAGGAAACCTCTAATAGCACAGACCGGCGTTCCAAAACAGCTTTGACCCATCAACGAATGGATTCCACTGTGGTATCCGGAACCTCAGACTGGGCCTCGCTGGATCAGACTAGTTTGCCCAGCGTCTTCCACAGATGCTTGACTGGACTGAGATCTGATGAATTTGATGCCACTGCCATTAAGGACTCTGACTGACATCATAGAATGTAGTTGGTGTGCGACAATGTTAAGGCAGGTGGTACATGTAACATCTGGTGAACAATAACCATGTACTTGGCTGTCCACATGATGTAAAAGAAAACATGTTTCAGGTGAATCAGGACACCTTTCTATGAAAGCCAGCATGAACTTTAACAGCAATCTGTGCTCCAGTTGCTCTTCTGCTGGATCAGCCTACACTCCATGTAGGCAACGGAGAGCCTTTGGTACACATGACCCTGCCACAGGTCGGCTTTCTTTTTGTGGTAGTAACCACTGCATACTAAGAACACCCCATAGGATCTATAGTTTTGAAAATGCTCTGACCCATCAAACAACCACAATTTATCCCTTATCAAAGTTACTCTTTGAGTTGCTCCTGCTTCCAACACTCTGACTTCAGAAACTGAATGTTCACTTGCAGTCTTAGGTCAGGCCCATTGACAGGTGCCACTGTAACGAGAAAATTATGGCTATTCACCTCACCTGTCCAATGCATAGATAAGGGTATAGATATAGATATATATCTATATCTCTGCTTAATGTCACAAGCTATGCAAACTTGCATCCATGCTCAGCTAACATCTAATCCCAAGAGATTGGCTGCTCCTTTCCTTCCCTTACGTCCTCACTGGACCTTGGGCTGCAGTTTATATTGTGCTTAACATAACAGGAAGTGAGGGACTGCTGTGTTTTTATTCTGACTAACAGTTTAACTAACCTGACTAGTGTGTCTGGAAAACAGCAGCATGCTTTGTAATGTTTGCGTGTTCTATTAACTGTCTTTATTTCTGCTACGTTGGGTTTTAAAAAGTTATGATATTAGCCATACCCTATAAAGAAGGGAGCACTGAATGAACCAATTCCTCTCCCACTACAATTCTCTTGCATTACAATATCATGCATTAACATTCACCATATGTGCAATGCCTAGCAGTGCAAATCTTTTACCAACCCAGGCTTTTTTATGGACTCTTTATTAAATATTTGTTGTATGAAGCTACTGGATACCTGCATTTCCTTTGGGCTCACTAAAGTATGTATGCATATGTATCTATATCTTTTCACACTTAACATAGCAAAAGGTTTTTTTTATTCAAACATGAAACAGCATAGTGACAGGGCAAAATATGATGGGGTGGGGTAAAAATATTTTCATTATTTTTCAATATGCATTGGAACACATACTGCATATTTGTTACAACAAATATTTTTTCTGTGAGTTATTGAAGTACTGAAGGTAATGTGAAAAAAAACCCAACATATCAATAAAACATCATCATAATGCCCATAGCCTGGAACGAACCAATGTTAAGGTTTTAAAGGTTTTGGCATTGAAATCTGATATTTTGGAGACGATAACAGTAACATGTTTGTATACCAGGTGCTCTTCTTTGTTGCAGCAGCATAACCGTATAGAATACAATCAGGTCTAAAATTAATGCATTACATTGCATAAGATACTGTTTATGTATTTTTAAAAAAAAATACATTTGTAAGGCTTTTAGATTATTTGTTTTCAAAAGTGTGCTTTAACTCAGACTGCAGCTTAGATTTAAATAAAACTGAACTGCAGCCGGCGGCATGCAGAGCGACACCAGTGAATAGAAAGAGAGCTACAGCAGGGAGTAATCCTTTGAAAGAAACAGGGTGGAGACGAGGAGATGAATATCCATGTGCTATTAGTAACAGCATAGTTTTACTGGCTGCTCCAGTACTGCAAGCATGATGATAAAAATTTGCAAAAAATCTAATTGAATCTAACTTTTTAATAAAGTGCAGTAATACTCCGTATTTTACAGTTATTCCCACATTATACAGATATTTATTGTCCAGCATGACTGATATGAAAACTATCACTGATGTTAAAATTAAACAGATTCAAGGTTAGATCTGGATCTGTTTCTACAGTCTTTACATCAGAAGCTATCTAATTTCAATGACCAGTAAAAGAAATTGTTTCTTTATTTTGAAATTACTTGTGATAATATATGCAGAGCTGTCTGCTGGTCTGTTTTTACCTACCTCTTCAGCAGAGCCAACCAGAGGACAAAGGAAGGGCACGGCCTGGGAACAGAGCATGAAAGACACTTTTTGTTTTGTTTTTCCACGGACACTCCCTAAATGCAGCAGAGCAAAGAAGCCTCTGTCTATGATACTAATGTTCACCAAAAACTCATCAGCCTGGTGTGGATAAGAGCACACCCAGCAGCACCCACCAGACCCAACTACCCACTGGGATTAATATACGCTATATGGACAAAAGTATTTGGACTTCTGACCAGTACATCTATGTAAGCCCACTGGACATTACATTCCAAAACCATGGATTATGGAGGTAAATGTTAGTAAATTGGAACATAGCACAAGGGTTAACATGATTACTTTCTCTGTATGTTTAACTTTGCACAAGATGCCATGCTACCCAGAGTGACACTGACCTGTTGATGTACCAGCACACAATCTAGGCCTATTTGTGTGAATAAATTATTTTAAAAGTGTTTAAGAGGGGTTAAAGGATTACTGCTGTAAAATGCAATGATTATGGAGTTTCACAAACTGATTGTGGCAAAGGTGGCATCCTATGACTGTCACTGAGCTCTTCGGTCCTACCCCCTCTCTACGGTCAGGGTCTGTGGCTATTGTACTTCATTTTACACATGTTAGCAACGAGAGTGGCTCAAAATTCTCTTTTGATTACGGTCACATAATTTGATTTGCCCAAAGCCACGGCAAATAGATTAGTGGTCTCTGGCATTTGTCATACAGAGTTCAGAGCTCATATCATATTTTTCAAATTTGCTGTTTATTACTTACCATTCTTGTTTACTGACTGCAGCAGAATGCAATGTTGGCAAAATGCACTGATCAGATTATAACAAAGACAATATGCTGTGCTCATGTGTGCATATGTACTGATGCACTGTAGGCCCCCCTTATACCACTAAATCAGCCCTCACCCTCTGGACTCTATAAGACCTTTGAAGATATCTGGTCCAGTTGTAATCCTCTCATGCCTGTTTGTAGTTGGCACTCTGGGTAGTTTACAGCAAATGCCATACACAGCAGAGTGAGATGCGCAGTGTGGTTTTAACACCTTTCTATCATCAGCAGTAACGTCTTTAGCATTTTGTGCTACAAAAGCCCGTATGTGGGTCGACTCAGATTGACTGTCCTAACCACCACCAAAGAACTTTCATTTTGGAGATGCTCTGATTCAGTTGTCTAGTCATCGCAATTTGGCTTCATATGCTTATGCTTGCTTAACTTGACAGGTGTCATTGTAACAAGAGGATCAATGTTATTCACTTTGCCTGTTGAGGCTTATATGTATATGAACACACAAACACTAGCATACAAACTCCTAAAAGACAAGTGTGGAAAAATCTCTTCAAAAAATAGACATATTAGGCAGAACTGTGTCTGTTTGAAATAATTCCTATCCAGTTAGAAAAGGAAGATTATTTAGTGTTTGGGTTAGGAGTGTGCAATTTAATGATATTTTACTTTTATCATGATCTAAATGATTAAAATAAATGATTATAGATTTACTTAGAACAGAAGGTCAAATTGATGGGCTGTATATACTCTTGTTGACCACCCTTCCCAATAAAAAAAAAAAACAAGAATTGAAAGTAACAAGAGACCACTAATCTATTTGCTGTTGCTTTGGGCAAATCAAATTATGTGACAGTAATCAAAAGAGAATTTTTGAGAGCTGTATCAGTGTCTTGCATGCTTTTGTTTATTGAGTGGGCTTATTAAGAGTGCTTATGAAGCAATTTTAGTCTCCTGTGTGGCCCTGCTGTCCAGAACTGTTTGCTGATGTTCCTGCTCTAACGTGGCATCAACAAATGCATTGAATCAGGTCTGCTTGAGCCGGGAAATTGTGCCAGGTATCACTGCTTTAATAAATGGAGCATGGTGAGAATAAACAGGCAATATGGGTTCTCCACAACAAAACAAAATTACAATAATAAGACAAATGGCCAGCAAATATAATTTCCCTCACAGTAAAATAGCTCCTCCTAAATAAAACTGATCTGAGAGAAGCCTACTTTGGCATGCATCTTTTGCTGAATCTCTCTCTGCGCCGTTGGGGCCTCGTTAACATTTTCATTCTGGTCGGCACAAACCCAACAGGAAGCAAAGCAGCAAGAAAAGAAAGGACTGTGCTTTCTTACCATCACCTACAGAGAGGCCAGCGGTGCTATGAATAGAAAACAATAAAGGACATTATATGACACTCGAGATAAGAATAGAGGAAACCCCCTGAATGGAACCACATCTGGCCAGACCATTTCTCTACAAGGGCTGCAGCCAAACCAAGTCACAGCTGCCATTTAAACCCAGTGGAATCAGTGGCGTCCATGGAGATGGTGGCAAAACAATACCTGCAGTAGAACAGCCAGAGCAAAGCAGGATGAAGCCTCCCTTGTAAACGCTTCTTTAATGACAAAATAACTAACAGAGTATGGTTCACTGAAGATCATGCCCCTCAAGCTGGACCAGACCCCCTCAATTTAATTGTAATGCAGGTAACAAAAACAGAAGAGCCAAGGCAAAAGAAAGGTCTGCGATAAGCAGATTAAACGGTGATGTAGCAATTACCTGAAAAGCTTTTGTTCTCAGAAGAGAACCTTTAATACCTCTAATGACGAAGTGAAGCTTTGCTACACAAATCAGTGACTCCCTCAACACACAACATACTGCTCCTCATCGATTTTACTTCCAAAGATACTGAATAACAATACAGGTTGAAATTTAATAGAGCAGATACACAGCATTAATAGCACAGCAGTGTAGAATCATGTCTTGTTCTCTATATAACTACCTGGTGTCATATAATCAGGACCTAGGACAGATGCCAAGTAATACTGAAGGCAATTATGCCAAGGCAGTGAGACGATATATCTTAATTTACATCTATTCTTGGCCTTTTGTCATTGCACTGGGGATTTATGAGTGACCTCTGGCCAAAATGTAACCATCACCATGAGTTTTAAACATGAGCTCCTGACAGTGAGATTTTCTGCTTTAAATACTACAAACCCTCCACTCAAAGATGTGTTTTGAAGGTGGGAAAAACCTGGGGTTGGTGGAGGCGGCCTAGTGGGTAGGTACTTTCCTTTAGACCAAGAGGTCATGGGTTTGAATCCTACCTTCAGCATACCACCACTGGGTTCCTGAGCAAGACCCTTGACCCGAAGTTGCGCCAGGGAGACGGTCCCCAGTGTTGGGCTGGAATGGCCTTTAAAAGCATCTTATCTTATTATTGTCCATTTTTTGATGCTGTAGAGAATGACTGCACATGACCTTTATCCTTTTTTTTGTTAGATCATGTCAAACAGAACTTGGCTTATATTATTAATTTGCATTCTTGCCTCATCACCCACCTTTGATGGCAACAAATATCAAAGAACAGACTTTTATGATGAACATGTTACATAACTCAAGTATAATGGAAAACAATAGTTCAAGAAGCTCAAAGTATTTCAGCTGATAGCATTACACAATGTCAGCAGACTTCTGCACACTTGCGTACAAGACTGTTTGTTTTGGGCCCTGAGCAGAACTCTCTCCCTGACACCATCTGCTCGCTGTGTAAACTGCAGATTAGGGCTGCTGCTCCCCAGATAATACCACCAGCTCTCAGCCCATCGAGGAATTCAGCCCAGCAACCTTATGTACCACTTAATTGATTCTTAACCAAAACAGAAAAAAGATTTAAAGAACAAAATGTCAAATGAGAACCCAATACATATAGCAGGTCAGATGTAATTTTGCAGCAGACCAGTAAGTCACCGTTGCTTAGAAGAGAATCGAGAATATTGTGTTCCACAAGTATTAATGTCACAACCAATCAGCTAGAATGATAAGCGTCTCTGTCCGACATGTTCAGCTGTAACTGTATACAAAGCAGCTTTTCTTCTCTTCCTCTTAACATGTCGCTTGTCACTCAGCTAAAGAAGTAGAATCAAAATCAAACTTTCAACACTGACAACGTACTATTTAGCAGTAAAAGCTAGAATTTCACAACATATACAGTTCACTCTACACTAAACAGTCTAGTGTAATAAGCCATCAGAGATTCTGCCTGGGTTTTATACTACATAAGAAAGATCTGATCCCAGTACCACAGAAATTATTCTCGCAAAATGGACACAAAAAGGGGAAAAGTAGTTTGAAATAGATCTTATACCACATTGCATTTAATCTTCGCACGCATGATCACTCCTCTTCCAAAACTACATTGCAATACATTAACAAAATTGTACAATAACCAGAATGCTTGCATCTGGACCAATGGGTCATGGGTTCGAATCCTACCTTTAGCACACCACAGCAAGACCCTGAACCCCAAGTTGCTCCAGAGAGACTGTCGCCTGTAGTTAAGGAAAAGAAGTTTCTTTGGAGAAAAGCATCTCCTAAATGCCGTAAATGTAAATACTTGCCCATTTTTTCTGCTTTCAATCAAGACACTGTCTAATATATATGTAATATAGCCCCTGTAGATGCTATTATAACACTATAATGTTATTCACTTCACAGGTCTGTGGCTTTAATGTTTTGGCTGGGGTATAGTCTAAACTGTAAAAACAACCTCACTTGATATTGTTTTTGTGATGTCACAAAAACCAACATATTAACAAATTTTTTGCATCCAACAGAAGTTCAGCCCCACCGTTTATGATTAAGATATGAGAAGTGGTTTTATTGGGACTCTTTTAAAAGACACAGAAACAGTCTGTTTAAATCTAATGGACAAAGAACACCCAGCACTACATTTTAGTGGAGGAGGGGTTCAGCCTGTTTTTAAGCCCGTTAGCTGTGTACAGAGCTGAGCAGCCTAGTGATGTTATTGAGGAGTCAGACCCTCACTTTAAAGAATGTTCTTACCTTATCTACCAATGCAACTCAATGTCCACTAACAGAACAAGGATATGCAGTTTCATTTTGCAGTCCACTATAAAGGGCTTTAAACTAAATGACAGTTAGGAAAGTTAGCTTGCTAGCTATATTTATCAGTCATGTTCAACAAAGCGTAACAGGCTGCAAGGTCCAAAAAAAACGTACAAAATGCCAACATGGCAGCAAAAAATGCCACCAATCCTCTGTACTTTGTCATAAATGTAAAACACAGCAAAAAATGGTCCTAACAAAGTCTATTGCTCAGCTTTAACAGCTCAAAGCAGCCAAAAGCACTGGTATACAATGTGGCCACAGCATGACAACGGAGGGCCAGATGTTGTAAAAGACAAACTCTGAACAGTCAAACTCCACGTCCTCTTATTTCCAGCAAATCTGTATTCATAGCGGAAGAGACACGTGCTCTTGTTTGTCAGTAACGTTCACAGCAAGGCTGGGAGCGACCAAAAATACTCCTGCAGAATACTAGGCCGGTAGCCAAACTGAGTTTTCACATGGAAACTGTGCTCCGTTATGAAACTCAGATACAGCTGTTCTCTTGTGGTTTTGGTTTCACTGCCCCCGGCATCCACATGGTGGTTGTGGGGGGTTCTCTTTGCTCCTGATCTAGGATCAGTCATGCTGTTTGTTGGCAGGGATATGTTGTATAAGATGCGTATTGTCCACTTGTTGTGCTCTTGCTGTTTGTGTGGAAAGTTTAATGGTTCCTTTTCAGCTAGGAGGTCTTCTAAAAATCACTAGAAACTTTTGAAGAGAAATCTAACTTGATTAAATTTATACTTAGTGTACATGTCCAATATTATTTTTGTACTCATTATCAACTGTGCATAAACAAAATGCATAGCTACAAGTAGATGTTAGTGTGGTTGTTCTGTAAATTTCTTTACAGTCATGACATTCAGTGCGGAAAGCTTCTATGCCGTTACGCAGAAACATTCACATCCGATGACTATCTATTTAATGTTGAGTAAATTTGAACCCATTAACTGCTTACGGTCTCTAAATTAATGTTTGACAAAGTATTACTTTGTATTAAATGTAGGGCTGCAACTATCGAATATAGCGGGATTAAAAAAAATAGTCCCTCGCAGGGCTTTACTTCATGTCTCCTGCTCTGAGCTGTGTGCTCTTCTTCAGTGCAAAACCCAGACTCCCTGCGGCAAAAATAGCATGTTCCCCGGGTCACACGCGCCCCCTGCAGGTGGACTTTGGTGACGAATTAAACGAAGCCTCGAAGCAAATACTTTTTTTTTGTAGTCGAATCATTCGAGTTACTCGAATAATTGTTTCAGCCCTAATTAAACAACTTTTCCCAATTTAATGGGGACAAACACAAAATGAACATTGTGTTTTCAGTGCCTGTACACATTTTGTACACAATGTGCTTGACCCCAGTTTGTTTTAGGCGTATAAAACAAATATCAACAGTTACACATTGCTATGGTTGTTTTGGATACAGTAGGTGGCATTTTTCCAGCAGAACGTAGGCATTTCCTACTCTATGGATGCATTACATGTACCTGAAAATTTCAATTTCAACCCTTCTCTGGACTATTGACATGGGGTGTTGGAATTAATCACATAATCAATGCATCGCGATGCAGACAACGATGCAGTGGCAGAACATAATTGATTATATCATAATGACATTGCTCGATTTTCTGGCGGCTGCTTTATAAATCTAGTCAAAAAGTGGTCCCTGATCTAAAGCACTACAGCACTTCTCCGGGTAGCTGGGGCAAGAGGGGGCAATGCCCCCTTAAACAAACATTGAGAAAGAAATTAATAGATTACCCACAAACTGCCTGACAAAGTGCGATCTAATTACATGACAAAAATAGTTATCCAGAGCACCCCCTCCCCTTTCCAGGCTCCATCTGTCTAGAACAGGCCCTGATATGAAGTGATGTAGAAAATTGATGCAATGTATCGAGATGTATCGAGATGCATCAATATCGAATCGAATCATTGATATGATAATCGTAATGAAAACAAATCGTGAGACCAGTGAAGGTTCACACCTCTACCATTGACATACAGCATACAGGATGTTAGTAAATTGGAACACAGCACAAGGGTTAACATGATTACTTTCTCTGTATGTTTAGCTTTGCTCAAAACGCCATCCTACCCAGAGTGACACTGACCTGTTGATGTACCAGCACACAATCTAGACCTATTTATGTGTGAATATATGATTTTAAAAGTGTTTGAGAGGGGTTAAAGGATTACTGCTGTAAAATAAAATGCCCAAAATTTTTTAGACTGGTCACATCGTTGATAAATCAGCATGCTATAGCTAGTCAGGACTACACAGTTGCTTCTTTTTTACTTAGCATTTAAACCGAGTTAGCATTAAATTCACATATTACAACTAAGACAGTAAATAGAAAAATACAAATAGCAATCAGGGTAGTTTGTTAATTTAACAGCTGGTCTATTGACTATGTAAAATAAAATTTTGACTCCTTTAATGGCTCTGACCAAATGGAAACATCAAATAAGCAAAATCTCTTCACCAGTAGGTCACCATGATCATAGTGTGAGGTCATATGATTAGACTCAACAGAACAAAAGATTCTCTTGGGTAATATTACACTGAATGATATACTCACTCGTAAGAGAGCGAGCAACAAAAACGTCAGACTACAAGTAGAGGGATTTTCTCTAACCACAATAAACAATAAAATATTTAGCTTGGTATAAACCACCTATTTTGATGCTATTGGACATGTACACTATATTGAGGCACACGGTCAAGGTTCCTATTAAGACTTATCCACAGAAATCTTAGTTATGATCTAATACATGCATACTGCAATAATAAAGCTGTAGATGGAAGTTCAAATGCTTGACAATGTATTTAACCTCCATCCACTGGGACCCAAACTGCACATGACACCAATTACTGAGAGGACACCAGAGACATCATCTAATGGTTTTAAAGACTTATTAAAAACATTAACCACTTAGTAGTGACCTATACAATTAAAAAAAAAAACACACACACACGCTGTATAAATCGAATGTATGTTTGATTACCTCTAAACAGAGGCAGAACTGTACAAGCAAACAAATCTAATGTGTTTTGTACGAATAATGTGGATGAGACCCATTTTCTTCCTCCTCCTTCATTACATCTGGATAGAACACGCCCGCACATGGATCCTAGCTTTTAGTGTAGACAAAATGACTAGGAAAGATTAATTAATCAGCCCATCAGACATCCCCTCGCAGATTTAAGCAATGCTCAGAGGATGCAGAAGAGGGAAGAGTCAAGGGCTGAAATCTGGTGAGAGAGGACGTTCACAAAAACAGCATCACATCTCTCAGTCCATCTCCAGAAAAGAAATGTCTCTTCTTGGGCTGCTCCTGAACGCAGGAGGCAGAGATACAATCGATGAGACACAGACCGGTTACCATTCACGTTTATCTCCTCCGTTTGAGAGGAACCACGTCTAATCAACGATCAGAGAATCTGGGGCTGAAATCTTGCTGAACGTGACTGATTTGATGACCATTTTAAGGTAAAATGCTTCACCTTGCATGAAAGACAACGTCAACGTCTTTCCAAACAGCACGAAGCAAGAAGAGCCTTTATTAAAAAATAGACTAAAGCTTCTGGTCTCAAACAAAGGAGGAGCGAGATTCAAATTATTACTATTATCCGCGTATTTTGTTTCCCACCCGTTTTCCAAAAGATCCCGCTACTGCGGCGGGATCAGCTACCCATTGGCGGACCGCCGGCAAACACAAACTACTAACCAATGACAGCGCAGAACGCGGTCAGGACGCTGCGAAGGCGGGACTTGTCGAAAAACGGGTGGGAAACGAGACGTGCACCTGGTTCCAGAGTCTGTCTCTGCTATGGCAACTGGAGTGCAGGCAGGTGAGACACCGTCCAGCCCCGCAGCTGAGAGCAGTCCGCACAAACGGGTAACTGCTCAGTAGATAAAAGACAGAGTACACGACCTAACTGAGCCGATTCATAGTTCAGACCGAGTAGAATGCGGTGTTTAAATGGAGGTGACTCGGTGTGAATGTGTTAATTTGTCAGAAGGGGTTCCTGGTGTATACAACCGAGCTCTGAACCGAGACACAGGCGGATTGGAGACTTATTTGTAAAGAGTATTTTAAAAGCCTACTTACTTTAAAGGCATGTACTTCTCAACTTCTCACTCCTGCTTCAAGGTTTCAAACACCTGGTAATTCATGGTTAAAAAACGAGTAATGTATCGGTCAGCGTCTCCGTCTAATAAAGCTGGAAGTCCGTCTGAAGCAAAAAAAAAAAATACACACGTAAAAAAAGGATGTTAACCTGAGAAAGTCAGTAACACGTTACACTGGCGGTGTGCAGCTACTAGTCTGCGGACAGACTGAACTGGGCTCTGCTGGGTTTAGATAGTCACAGCTCCCCCTCCCTCACCTTGCAATAGGGCTGCGGCCCCCTCTGCCGGTCAAGAAGATCATTACACCACTGAGCCAGATTTGAACACGGAGGAGAGCAGACTGAGGCCGGACCTGATCAACATCACTGCTGCCTGTCCCTCACACATTAAAGAGCAATATACAAACATTATCTCCTCTCCTATCTATGTTCTTGCATTACTCCTACATTTGACCACTGAATTCTCTTCAGGTTCTCCTACCGCCCTGAAACTTGGGTGTTTTCAAATGTTGTAGGTCTCCTTTAAAGGGTCTGTCTGCTGAATGAATGTAATATGGATAAATAAGAGAAATATTCCTCTTTTCAGAGAAGTATTGTAAATTCAAATTTGCCTAATATTATAAATCCAAGTGCCTATCTGCATATTTAGGAAATTTCCTTGTTTCACTGGTGATGTTAAAAATAATACTTTTTGGGCTACAAGCCCAGCAAATAAAAATGCAGGGCTCTTATAGGTGATTGCACACACCCACATACGTGTCCTTTTTACTGTTTTTATTAATACAAGCTGCAAAACCATCTACAATGTCCTTTAATGCAGGTTACTGTGTCAAAAATGTGGTCCTATATTCCTACATCTATCAATATACAGTATATCTGCTGTTATATAGCAGATATATATCTGCTTTTTTCTCCAAAATGTTTCTTGTTACACTGTATTTTCTTTTTTACTTTTGGTCTTCATGTCTTATGTTGTGTGGGTTTGTTTTTGTGCTTTTTGTGCACCTGGGACTTTTCAGACCAATGATCAAGAAATTTGTATCTAAAAATAAAAATACTGTTAATTATATTCACACGGTACAAGGATGGTGTGTGATTATAACGTGCAGTCTTCTACTGAATCTACACCAAACGTGAGGTGTTCTGCATTTTCGAGTTAAAAAAATGTTAGAATAAGTTTCTCCTCTTTATCTCAAATCCATACAACCTCTGCATTGAGCTCTGAGCTTCATGAAGACACAGAGCTTCAGCCAATCACAGGTCAGCAAGAAACGACTTAGCCAATCATATAACAACACTGCGTGAAAAGGGCGGGACTTGCAGCAGAGAAACAACTGTTAACCACTTGTGTTCCAGAGAACAGCAGATTAATTGAATTTTTGTTTATAATGATTGTCAGGGACAATTCGCTAGTCTTGGGTATTCTGCTCTACAAAGGCAAAATACCTCAACTTCCCAGAGTGTGAAACTGAGAAAAATGACTTTAAAGTTTTTTTAAAGGTCAAGTTTGAGCTTAATTTTTTAATGTAGATAAATGTATTCATTATGAAAACTACTTGGCAAATTTTCAGTGTCCTACCGATCACACAGTCGGCTCCCACAGTTTCACACTCTGGGAAGTTCAGGTCTTTGTAGGGCAGTGTTGGTAGGGACGTGTCTCCATGGTAACTACTCAACACTAGGCCTTTGACTGGAGCTCCCTATGGTTTCATGGTTGATGTTTTGTAATCAGGTTTTCATTACAAACAAGCAGGAACACATTTGATTAACAGTCTGAAGATTGCGCTGAACTGATTAACAAAAGGAAATAAATGGTCTCCTGCTTGTTTGAAACCCGACAGTCTTACGGTGCTGTGTTTTGTAGTGAAGAGCACAAAAGTACACAGAATGAAACACTAACATTAACCACACGAGGGCAGCACTTCTCAAGACCCGCTCTCTGCCCACAAGTTGCATGAAGATTCCTGGAGAGATTTCAGGCTCCGCAAGGCTCCAGACTCTCAGACTGTTTTTACTGAACTGATAATTGCATGTTTTTTGATAATGTACCGCAGTATTTGCCGCTGATGGCGCCGTGTGTTTCGGTGTTTTGCTGGTGAGCTCGTGCTCCGCTCGTTCAGACCGCGGGGGCCGCGCGCAGCGCTGCGAGTCCTAGTGAAGCGGTGGTGTCACGTGACAGGTGATGTCAGCGCGGAGGACGGAAGAGGGTTTCGTGCTCTCGGGGTAAGGAAATAAACAACGTTGTTTCGGATTAAAATCGCCGATTTTGTGCCGCTGTCTGGAATGTTTAACGTTTCTATATATACAGGAATATACACGGCATGTAGGACCTTACAATATGGGCCGAATTTCCTCTCAGAAACCTAAAAGAGCCTGAGAGGGGAGAGAGGGGGTGCAGCCGAAACACGAACACCTACGAACCTGGACTTCTGTCTATGTATCATCATTTATCGCAGCTGATTCTTATAACTGGTATTATTTCTCGCACATGTCGGGGGTGTTTCTTGTTGAAGCAGACTCAGAGGTTATATCTGACTGAGGTTTCATTTTGCTTTCACTGCGAGAGGGGCTGTTATTCCCTGTCCACAGATACAAAGGCTAAGCATGTCTCTTTTCTAAGCTGGCGTGTTCACTCCTTGCTGGTTGGGGATCAGTAAAGAGCCCAAATCACACCGTGATCAGGTTTTTTTTTTTGTGGAAAGTGGTGTTTGGCTGTGATGGGAAATTCCCACCGCCGTGACGTCACCTGCTCCCCAGGCTGAGAGGAGTAATCTGACTCTTTTAAAAGCAGGACAGCAGCTGAAGGAAAGCCTTTTATTTAAGGTGCTTGTGATTCTCGAAGGAGAATCCGTGCACAGCCACAGTGTAAAGGGCTCCTCTGTAGCTGAACCATACAGGAGATCAGAAATCTTAGGTTTCGGTTTATATAAGAGGCGGAACACTTCACAGGAGACATGAGTTCCTGTAGATACATCTCCTTTTGCTTTAATACACACTAATGAAAAACCAGGGGAGGAGGATGAGCGTTATTTCTGTTGCTGTAATAGCTTAAACTCTTTTAGATACTGCTTGACATTAAATGAATAAACAATTAAATCTGATGCTGTAGTCAGAGGTGAAGAGTGGCTCGTTACTGCTCTTTCTAAAACACTGCTCTTGCGAGGAATAGAATCTAAACATTTGACTGAGCTGTATTTGAGTTATTTACATGAGGTTTTTCACTCTGGTTTTGAGTTTCATTTCTTTCTGCTCTGCTGGGGTTTTTTTTTATCAGTGGTTCCTGGAAGTTCCACTACAATTCTGTATGTAACTTAGTATTTGAGCAGTTTTTGGATCATTGTTTTAATTTCTCACTTCAAGGTACTGGAAATATTAGCCCCTGAAGTAACAATATGTATAACAAGAATGGTTTTAGGCCCCTCTACCCATGTCTGTTTTTGTTGTTTTCCCCACAAAGGTACACTTAAAGACGCATCATGCAGAGCACAACTAACTACCTATGGCTGATGTCAGACTTGCTGGGGCAAGGTGCCACGGCAAACGTGTACCGCGGCAGGCACAAGGTCTGTAGCACGTCGTATTCTTCCTGTTCTTCTTGCCCACTGTGGTTCATGTGGCCTAACATAAGCTCAGCTGCTGCATGTGGTTATGGAAGTACAGTGTGTCTGTTTCAGGCCTGACGTCTCTTATAGAACACAAGGAAACCACAAGGAACATCTACATACATCAAGCTGAGTAAATAACGAGAGATGATTAACAAAATTAGTTATGTAACACACAATCTTCTGCGTGTGTGTGTGTGTATATATGTGTGTGTGTGTGTGTGTGTGTATGAGTATAAATTAGGCCTGCAACTATCGAATATTTTTGGAATCGAGTATTCTGTCGATTTTTTTCAGCGATTAATCGGATAAAATCATACTTTTGTATATCAATAGAGGGTTATGCAACATGAAAGGCCTCTAAAATGAGCAGCAATTGGCTGTTATTCCTCCCAAAAAAAGGTTTTTATTCAAACTCAACACTTTTATTAGATCAAAACTTAAAACCTTTGTCTTATTGGCTCCAGAAC
>JBBJLR010000133.1:26813183-26833134 GCA_037577145.1 Brachypetersius gabonensis | reverse complement strand
GTTTGTACTCAGTTCAACAGAACTATACTATGAGTGTCCATAACTGTTCACTGCTTAACTTTACTTGTTTCCTTAAGCGAAAGGAAAGGTTTAGTGAAAAGTTTTCAGCCCTCTATACAGGCTGATTCATTCCTACAGCCCTGGGGGCTGGGGCTAAGGCTAAGCCCCTCCTTGTCTTTCCTTCCCAGTGACGTACACATCCGCGCTAAAATATCAAGGTGAAAGTCACCGTAGCTTGCGTAGTATAGACCCAGCTCCCAGCCCAACTTTGTGTATATATTAATGGCGATATTTTTTTTTATCGCCCGATAAGAGTCTCACATTAACGAAGCACGTTAACGCCGATAACGGCCCACCACTAAAATATATATATTATATATAGTTAATGAGTACATTACTGTATTTACCTGCTTATACCAAAGAAAACACACATGCATGAATTACAGTACAGTCTATACAGTGGTAACATTGGTATTTTACATTCTAGCACTGCTGGAGACAGCAGTTCGGTGTAAACTGTACAATACGAATGTGGGTTTACATTTACTTTTTTTAACTGTAATGTATTGAGCTGAGTTTTAAATGAAATTAAAGTGTTTTGGGGACATATTTAGGTAAAATAACTGTAAAAGTATGCATTTTTTTAATACCACATCACAAATTGGTGTTTTTTCTCTATATGCAGGTGCTCTTGGAACGTAACCCCTGTGATTGTGTGGGGTTTACACACACACACACACACACACACACACACACACACACACACACACACACGTATATGTATGTAATAATGGTGTAGTTAAATATGTCATCAGGCATTCCATGCATGCACCTGAAACGGGTCCTGGATCCTAACACACCAATATTGCGTTACTGTTTTTTTGTTGTTTGTTTATACAGAATTTTTTAAAACATCTCTTTGATTTCATTTGCTTAAACAGCCTAAAAGCCTGATTTTGTTTGAATGGGACGCCAAGACAGCACTGCACTGGTTGCAGAAAACCTGCTGTAAAGTACAGTCTGCAGTATTCTTTGTAAATAAACTATGCAGAAGGCATCTGTAATGATGAGCAGTGCATGAGCACGGTTTGACAGACAGCTGCATGTGGGGTACCGCAGGATCATGTGACCCTCTGTGGCCAGTGCCTGCCAACAGAAGAGATGCACTGAAGGGGGATTCCACAAAGATGTGGTCTGACAGCATTTCATGTCCTCTCAGTGCACATGTATGCCACAGTGGGGGCGAGTTTAAAGTTTCTCATCACCTGCTAAATAATATGAGCATTCTGATGCAGTATGAAGTGGTGGATAACACTGACCATCTTCTCTGTTTCCGGCAGAGTAAAGAAATAGGGCATCTCATATGAAAGCAAAAGTGTGCTTTTAACTTAGTTGCTGTGTATCGGCAGCAGCTTCACCATTTTACATATAAGTGTCTGGGGTCACAATTCGATAAGTTACATTAACAGGATGAGTATCAACAGGAGGCCTTCTATCTTTATGTTGTATCATGTTTACAAGAAGTTTGTCTTGGTGTATTCTACGTATGAGAGCTTGTCCTCTGGCAGCCAAAGTAGTTTGTGTAAAACAGTTAAATGTTTTTGAGCTTGTTTGTGCTACAGTTACAAAATCATGAGCATGTGCCTGGTTAGCATGTCATTACACCGCAGGTTTAGTGCAGAAACCCTGTAGTTTGCTCTGGAAGTAGCTCTTGTTTTTGTGTGAAGCTATTTAAGATAATGCTACTTTCTACTATCCTTGGAAATGTATCTGTCACATTAGCATCAGGCTAGCAGTGGCAAATTCTTCCTTTTTTACAGCAGCTCTCTGAACTAAGGTCAGATATTTGAAGCTCATAACAGACATTTAAGTAACATATTAATTGCTTTAGATGTTTAAAGTTGGAAGCCGGCTGCTTTGATAAATGTTCACCTTACTGTAGCAAGAATAGAAAGTGGTCCAGTTAGTCCAATTAAAACCTGTTAACATCGACAAAGAGTCTGCTGCATCAGTCAATGGCTTTAAGTTGGCGATTTAAGTTACTGTTATATACTGCTTTGTTTGTTAGAAACGTCTTTCAGTGAAATGGTACAATTGACTGTGATGTTATAAAGGCTGGCTGAATTGGCTTTTTGTTTGCCTGGGGATTTGGACAGTTGACAGAATTAAGCAGCAAATCTAAAGAGCTTATAGAGTCACATGCATTTTGTAAAACGGAAGTACACAAAAAATGGCAGAGACTTCGGATTTCATGGGTAAAGGAGTTTATATATGATGCAGCTGTATCTGAGTTAGATTCTCAGTTCATCTATCAGCTCTGTCTCTTATACTGTAATTTACACTTCCACTTTCTCTCTATCTCTCTCACTCTACCTGTAGAAAACAGGTGATCTCTATGCTGTCAAAGTGTTCAATAACCTCAGCTTCCTGCGACCTCTAGACGTGCAGATGAGAGAGTTTGAGGTGCTGAAGAAGCTCAACCACAAGAACATTGTCAAACTTTTCGCTGTGGAGGAGGAGGTAAAGTGTTAGTGACACAATAAGCCAGTGTGTTTTACCCTTATAAAGGACGCTTCGTTTTTTGTTTAAAATATGTTTAAAGGAGCATTTTACCGTTTTTTTACATTGTGCAAAATACATACCTAAACCTTGTATCAAACAACGAGTTGTTAATTAATCTCAACTAAACTTGCATATTTTACGATCTGTATGACACTGTTAACTATAAAATTTGACAAAAGTACATGCAAATATGGCTGCTGCTATTTTTAGCTATATTTAGGTCCGTTTTACTGATAAATGCAGTGTGTCATTACACGATTGTTAGGTTCATCTGATAATAGTGGCATTAAATGAGCAAACAAGGATTATTTTCACGATTAAGTTTTATACAATCCTCTTCTAAAATGTTCTGGCCTTGACTTGTCAGTCATTTCCTCATACCTTTGTGTTGAGCTCATAATTATACATACTATTTTAACAATAGCAGATGACTGATGTCCAAGTGAGATATTTTCCAGCAGCATGAAACCTGTTTAACATGTTAATGTAAGGATTATGCAACAAAAATGCAGGTCAGATGCTGATGTATTTTTTTGTTTTATTTGTGAAGAGCAGACAAAGAATGGCCTGGTTAAATTTAGACTTGCTTATTTACATTAACACAATATTTATTGGTATTTTGTCATTTTTCTGGCAGTCAAACTCACGTCACAAGGTCTTGGTGATGGAATACTGTCCATATGGAAGTCTGTACACAGTTCTGGAGGAACCATCTAATGCTTACGGACTGCCTGAAGACGAATTCCTTATTGTGCTAAAGGATGTTGGTAACTATCACCTCAGCTCAACATATTTCTGTGTCTAGTTTAGTCTGCATTTAAATGCATATACATTAAGGGTTAATTTCCTAGGATTAAGTCTACACAGGATAAATGTTTGACACCATGCCAACCAAACTCACTGATCACTCTGTGTATGTTATAGGGTTCTTCTGCCTCTGATCTTATTGCTGTTTTCTTCACAGTGGCTGGAATGAACCACCTACGGGAGTACGGAATAGTACACAGGGATATTAAGCCAGGGAACATCATGCGTGTGATAGGTGAAGATGGACGCTCAGTCTACAAGTTGACAGATTTTGGTGCAGCACGAGAGCTGGAGGACGATGAACAGTTTGTGTCACTATATGGGACAGAGGAATACCTGGTAGGACGGAAAATTACAGAATAAAACATTTCTCTTGTAATGCTGTTGCTTTAGTTCAGGTAGCCAAAGCCATGTTATTGTAACACTGACAAGCAAACACTGTGGTCCAAATTAAATAGGTTAAAAAATGGGCAAAGGTCTTACTTTCATTTGAAAATCAGCGGAACATAATTTAACCCTTGATCCCTGAAGGTTTTGTACAAGCGAAAGGCGTGAAGGTAGGCACTATTGTTTTTTGTAAACAGAAATGCAACAAAAGCTTGGTTTTTGTGATGTCCTGAATACCAAAACATTTTCATGTTGTCACCTTCCGACCACAGTTTAGCTCATGTTCATATTGAGGAAATATGGAGTGTTTTAGTCAGGCCTGCTCTTTTGAATAAGGCACGAAACAGCAATACAACCAATCAGACCACAGTGTATTAAATATGGGAGTCTCAAAGCAATTGTATCAAAAACAGCTTGTTTATTTCTAGGGGCTAAAAGAGGTTGAAACATGGCTATTTAAAAATGAAAGACGACTCTCTTTTGTGTGTTTGTGTGTAAAAGCACCCAGATATGTATGAGCGGGCAGTGTTGAGGAAAGACCACCAGAAAAAATACGGAGCCACGGTAGACCTGTGGAGCATCGGCGTTACATTCTACCACGCTGCCACTGGCAGTCTGCCTTTCAGACCTTTCGAAGGACCACGAAGGAATAAGGAAGTCATGTAAGTCTGTCTTTCTCTTTCTTTCTTTCTCTCTCTCTCTCTCGCTAATATATGTGATATATATAATTTTTTCCCATAATAATATTTTATTTATAGTGCCCTTTTCATCACAAGATCTCAAAGGACTACAGGTTAAAAAAAATTAAAATGAAGAAAACAGGGCAGGCATTAAAAAATAGAAAGATTATTAAACAATGAATATATAAAACATCTAAGAGGGGGAACCAAAGGTTTTGTTAAAAAGAAATGTTTTAAGACGTTTTTTAAACAGTCAGTAGGTTGTGGTTCCCTCAGGATGTCAGGGAGGGAATTCCGCAGGCGTCAGGCTTTTTGCAGGGGTTTCATTCCAAGAGCACCCACATAGTGTAAAAAAAGCTTTATGATGTGGAAAAAAAACGAAGGCCAAAAATCCCTATTTTCTTAGTGTATATTCCCACAAATATACTCCTGAAAAACATTTGATTCATTTTAAACTCATTTAGCCTTAAAGAAAATGTAAAGATAAACCTGTATCCGTACTGTACAGTTTACACCACTGTATAGACTCTAGTGATGCTCCGATCGATCGGCCGAAGACAGTCAATCACCCCCTTTTCAAACCAACATCCCCCCCGTTCCATCCCTTGTGCTATTTTATCAATAAATGCATGGGTCTACTGAGTAAAGTACCGCGAGCGAGACGCTGTTTTTGGGGAGTGAAGTTTTAGAATATTTCACAGTGTTTGTTAACTGCATCGAACTGTTCAAGGGGCAAGAATTTAGTTTGTTTTCTTCATATAGTACATTGAAAGTGGCCATATACTATCTACGCTATATGGGCAAAAGTATTGGGACACCTGTCATCGCCGGTGTGGAATTGCTACGATGTTTCGTAGCAGTGGGGTGGTGGTGGCCTAGTGGTAGGATACTTGCCTCCGAACCAAAAAAAAGGTCACAGGTTCGAACACAGGTTCACACAGGGACACAGGTTCACCACCACTGGGTCCCTGAGCAAGACCCTTAACCCCAAGTTGCTCCAGGGAGACTGTCCCCTGTAGTTAGAGAATGAAAGTTGCTTTGGATAAAAGCGTCTGATAAATGCCAAAAATGTAAATGTAAATAAATGTTTCGAGAAACAATGAAAAATTAGCTATTTGCCGTTTATGTTCCAAAGAAATCTCACGTGGAGGCGCATTGTCCAAAACATTTAATACAACATTTAATTCAGTATTACTTTTTTAAAAATAAAGTTAATGGTGATCATAGAGCTTACATATCAGTTATATAAACTTGAAGCATCAGAATCGGCATTGGTATCGGCCGCTCACCATGACAACAAATCGGTACTTGGTATCGGTAGCAAAAATCCTGATCGCCCCCCTAATAGACTCCATTGTAATTCATGCATGTGTGATTTCTTTGGTATGAGCTGTCGTTTTCAAAGGCATAAACAGGTAAATACAATAATAAATTCGTTTAATTTACAGTAATAAAATTACAGGGCTGTAGAAAACAAAACGAAAAACAGGAAAACACTTCAGACACTCCAAGGGGGAAATTCTGGGCAGCAGCCAATCAGCACCAAGGAAAAATAAATAATGTGCTCGGATTGACTAATTTCAAACCTCCTGCCTCAGAGTATAGCAAGGGATGCATCACAGGGCAGCAGCCAATCATCAGCAAAGAGAAATATATAGCGTTCTCGGATTGGTTATCAAAAGCTCTATGAAGCCTCCAGCCTCAGAGTACAGCGGTATTTCACCGTCCCAAGACGCACTTTCGTTGTGTTTCTCTCCACAGTACCAAAACATATATTGTTATTTTTATATGGAAATGTCGCTGAATTTACATTAATATTTGTTACAAAATTATAAAATTATATTTTTGTTTAATTTAGCTGTGGTTGGGTACCTATATAACCGTTATGTTCCGGACCAAAAGAGAACGCGAATTTCTGTGCCTCATTTTGGTGCCACTTAAATGCCTGAACTGGCGATTTGAAATATTTGTTCTCTGGGGCTATGATGACACAGTTATAAGCAGAGAGACACGGCAGCAGGCAGCTAGAGTTCCAGAGAGACTGTCTTTATTTCAATCAAAGTGCACACAAGTCCAACTCAGAGCAAGCTTGTTCACGTATGAGCTTCACCACTACGAAGGGGACCTTCACCTCTCTGAACCTCCTTTTTAACAGACCTAAAACCGTTTTCTCCGGGGGACCTTCTCTCCGGAAGGGAACTCAGTTTGTTTTCCCACACAGTCCATACCGTCTCTCTCTGCCTTCCTTCCCCGTCAGGGCTGCATAGACCCGAGTCACTCCTGGATACAATATAGACGAGAGAGAAAGAGAGAGGGAAAGGAAGAAAATAAGCAGCCAGCGAACGTGCCACTCACGTCACAAACTCCTCTTTCCCCCCGGCTCTCCTCTCCACCGTGCTTCCCCTCTGATCGCTGTAGAAGCCGACTCTCTGTAGTCCTGAAGTTTTCAAATAGGCGAGATTTTCTCACAGGAAGAGTCACAAGCACACTCACACCAGACTACGACAAACGCTTCCTCACCATACAGCAGTGTGATACGTTTTCTCACTGGCTAACGTGAGCCCTGAACAAGGTACGTTTTCGATAAGGGTGATACGTAACCTTCCAACACATACAAAACAACCCCAAAACCCTGGGTGACCACGCGCAGACTCTCTGGCTCAGCCAGGATTTAAACTCTCATTCATCCAATCACACGACACGAACACTTTCACCCTTAACGAACACAACTGCTGACTCTCATTAGGTGCCTCCTTCTCCTCACTCACTGATCACCTCACTCATGCACACACACGTACACCTCTAGTCCAAAGCCCTATCCCCTAATATTCTGGGGACCTACTTCTCCTGTGTTGTGTCGTATTTTGCCAGAAAAGGCAAATGATATTTGGTGATATTTCTGCAAAAGAATTGCTAAA
The DNA here is from genome assembly GCA_037577145.1 of Brachypetersius gabonensis. Lineage (NCBI taxonomy): Eukaryota > Metazoa > Chordata > Actinopteri > Characiformes > Alestidae > Brachypetersius > Brachypetersius gabonensis. Next base: position 26,825,780 of record JBBJLR010000133.1, on the reverse strand, counting down.
ATTTTAAGCGGTTTAGTTAGTGTAGTTGGGTTAGGTGGCTTATGTTTTGTTGTTGTTGTTGTTTTTTTGTATTTACTTACATATTCATATATACTTTAAACTTTTTTTTAAGCATAACATTTTTTGTTCAATAAAAATGTATTCTTGAGTCATCCACCATCATTTTGTGGCTTTTGTAAAGTATCGGTTCAGACACCGTTTTGGCACAGTACCTTTTTAAAGAATCGATTTGGCACCGGTATCGAAAAAAACCCAAACGATACCCAACCTTAAATTTAGCACAAATATACAAACATATATACAAATATACAAAAATCTGTGACGCCTGGGCACAGGGCAGCAGCCAATCAGCAGCAAGGAGAAATAAATAATGAAATAAATAATGTTCTCGTATTGGCTACTTTCAAACCTCCTGCCTCTGAGTACAGGTGATTGTGCTATACGGGCCTCGTCCGGCCCTTTTGAATTTTTTTTATGTCCCGCCAGACTGTCAGGAAATCAGTGAGTGAGTCATGTGATATAATAAAGCAGTGGGATTTGGATGGTGATTGGCTGGTAGTCCCCCACTACTTTCGCCAAGATTGGCCAATCCGAACACAGAAGTTGCCATATTATTAGCCAATCGCAGCCGAAAGAGGCGGGATTTGTCTGAAAATGGGTTTGTTACCTAATGCAGAGCACAGCTGCCAGTCATGAAAGAGAATCCGGCCTCACACTCAGTGAGGGACAATCACACACAGCCAGGGGACAATCACACACAGCGAGGGACAATCTTTGTAGTTTTAGCTTGTGATGTATCTACTCTAACAACTTTAACGGTCATAGTTCTCGTTTAAAACCGTTGTTAGACCCCCCCCACCCCCATAAACCCGGCGCGAAATCATGTTAGCACAACATCCACCCCCACCCCCTGGACAGCACGATATTCTGTGGCCCCCGAAACCCCAGTGACTTTCAAATCCGGCCCACTTGCTATTGTAGTTGAAGAGCCCTGCTCTAGAGTGAAGGATCTCCACACATGTGATGTGTGTCTGTCTTCTCTGCTGCCTGTCTCTGGTCTGGTTGTGGTCTCATGTTTAGATTCTCCTCGCGCCAACGGTCCCGCCCCTTTTATGAAGGGACTATAATAATTGGTTAAACCAAGTAACGCGTGTCAGAGTCAGCCAATCAGAGGCAGAGATTGCTTTGCGTACACAAGCGAGGGCAGTGAGAGAGGAAAAAAAAACACGACTTCTCTCAGGGGGCGTTGACTCGTGCCTCTGTAGTCAACTGGTTGACTTTAGTGTTAATGCCTATGTAGGTATGTATTGTGTTTAACTAATGAAGATCGAAGAGTTTCATGGCACCACTCTTTAGAGCAGAGATAAATATCTGGTGTGGCTACCATTTTTCATTTCAGAAAAGCAGGAGCACAGTTCATACACAGTCATGCAAAATTCTTGACCTGTTGTTTTTTAATTAAATATCCATTATTCACTTTTGAACAAATAATTACTGTCCATTGATATAAAATGTTTAATGGGATGAAAAAAAACAAAATTTCACTGTATAGGATGTATATTTATTCATATTTAGAAAATCAATAAAATATTTGACCATAGGCAACAGCTGTAAATAAAAAGTGTTTAAACAAGTAGAATGAAAAGTTGCAGTTGCACAAGCTCTTTGTAGCCCCTTATTTAGAATAAGACATTTGTATTGGGAGCAGCTTTAGAAAAGTATGTCCTATATTCTGTTTGTTTCCTGAGATTTAAATATTATACAGTTCACAAGGTCATGATATCACACTACCTGTGTTTTCATGATTTATTTATTTATTTTTTGTATTTCTGTTTCTCACAGGTATAAGATCATTACAGAAAAACCATCAGGTGCCATCTCAGGCCACCAGAAGTTTGAGAATGGCAAGATTGAATGGAGCACAGAGATGCCGGTGTCCTGCAGCCTGTCTAAGTATGAGTGCTGTCCTTCTCTCTCTATTTGCCATGCTTTAGCGTAAGCATTCCTTGTTTTGGATGCTTACTAGCTTTAATCTGGTACAAATTATACAGTTTATGGTTTGAGCAGTGAAGTGAAATAAGTCTGAAAGATAATGTATGGAATTGTTTAATAGATTTTTCATTTACGCAGTTAGGCTAAAGTGTTTTAGATTAAAGGAAGTGGAACTTAATATTTACTCTGTTTCAGAGGCCTACAGAGTTTGCTAACTCCAGTGCTGGCAAACATATTGGAGGCAGATCAAGAGAAATGCTGGGGTTTTGACCAGTTCTTTGCTGAAACCAGTGACATTCTGCACCGCACAGTGGTATATGTCTTCAGCCTGCAGCAAGCCACTTTACACCATGTCTACATCCACACATACAACACGTGAGTATATATTTTTCTTGTATAAATAAAAAGTTTGTACACACCTGCTCATCCAGTGTAACAAATGACAGTAACTGTTTCGTCTCTTTCTGATAGGCTTTACGCTAGAACATTAGAACATTGTGGTAACATTTTTATTGCATTCTGCCACAAGTACAGGAACTACTGTTGGAAGACTAGTTCTGGATTCAAATACCACAAACACCAAGTTTGGGTGTAGTGAACCAAGGCTCATGAGCTGCTGCATTGTTTGTTTTGGATTCACAAATTAGGTGTCTGAATACTTCAGCACATATTCTAAACTGTCAAAAGTACGCACATTCATGATTTAATATATTTTCTTATAATCTTTTTTTTTATCTGTTTTATTTTTTTATATAAATTTTTTTTATGCATAAAGAAAAAGTTATATTTTAAGAAGTGAGATGCGTATGTAATGGAACAAAATGGAATTGAGCCAAGAATTATTTATTTATTTCCAGTGAATAATTTATTTTTGGTCTGTAATGGAACTATAAACAAGCACTAATTAAAGTAGATATACAAGCATAGGGTTTTCATGTTTAAGCGCATCCAGCCTGTGGATCTAAACTGTACTTACAGCTCCTTTGTGCTTACACAGGTGAAGTTCCAGGAAAGAAAACGTAATCCATTTTCAGTATGTTCTGTTAATCACTGAAGTTTGTGAAACCAGACCATGTTCCCCTTTCTCCTACAGAGCTACACTCTTTCAAGAGTTGCTCTTCAGACGAACCAACATCAGCCCTCCCAACCAGGAGCTCCTGTACGAGGGCAGGCGTCTGATCCTGGACCTCAACAGACAAGCACAGACATTCCCCCGCACCACCAGAGACAACCCCATCATGCTGCTCAGCAGAGAACTTGTCACTACAGTTGGCCTCATCTTTGAAGACCGTGAGAACCTTTTTCTGCCTCACATCATCTCACAGGCTGTGACTTCTAAAACATAAAACACTGAGCTTATCAAATACATTTGAATTCAGATTACATCACTACATTTAAAAAGCACTAATACATTTATTAAAAAAAGGAAGCATACAAAGTTGAATATTTTGGAAATATAAAACATAAAATAACTTTTTCTTTTTTTTTTTTTCATTTTCTTCTTAATCATCTTAAAAATTAAGAGGGCAAACTTTGGCATATTATTGTATGTTATTTTCTTTAAAATAAATTATTTAGTAATTACCTGTTCAGGTATTATAAAATATATTGAAAGCATGTGAGTTCATTAAAAGTATTTTTGAAAAGTTAGGCTTCCATTAGCAAGCCATTGTACCTCAAGCCATTAATGTCTTCAAGCATTTCAGAGTTGTAGCGGATCATTCACCAGCTGCACTGTAATGTCAGCTTGATAACACTTAGTCTCACATAATCTGTTATTAAGTGTTATTGTAAACAGAGAATAGCCCATGTTATTCCTGGCACTGTAGAGGTAAATACATGATCTTAAATGATCTTTCTTGATCTTAAATTATAAATTGCTGTGATATAATTATGAAATGTGTGTTTGCAGCAAGCCCCCCCAAAGTGCAGCCCCGTTATGACCTGGACCTGGACGCCAGCTATGCTAAAGTAAGGAAAGCTGAAAGGAAAATAACATTCAACTTTCTCATAAGTGTTGTTGAGTTTTGTTCTGTTGAATTTATGCAGTTGATGCTGTTGTAGTTAGAGTGTTAGTGTTATCTAACCCTAGCTATTCTGACACCACTTCTTTTTCCTGTACAAATACTAAAACCTAAAATACCATCCAATACTGGTCAAACAGTTTTCTCTGTTAAAACTATGTTAAAATGAGATGTTCTTAATTGAACCATGATTTAAGTCATGCTCAAAAACTAAAATGACATCACAAGCCAGTGTAAGTAGGATTTGAATAAATCGTTCAATTCAGCGATTTGTTTATCAGTTCTGTATTTGAGTTTTATTTAGTATTTGAAAGTTCTGTCTTTTTTTTCAAACCACAAAATCCATAAACATACCCAAATTTCAGCAATATCTTTAAAAAGGACAGCGATTGTTGCCATGCACCTGAAGAGCAGAGAAATCGCAGGTTTGAGGTTGCCTTTAAATTATGCCTTTAAATCTCAGATGTACTGGTATAGTGAAACTGTCTTACTCTCTGGTAAGTGTGACAATGGTAGGACATCCCTATGTCTTGTAAGGGTAGTTTTTCAGTTACATTTGTTTCAGGACTGGATTATATTCATTCTTATTTCCACACCCCTGTTTAGTCCAACATTTTCTGCAACATTTTTCAGACTCATAACATAACCGATAGATACCAATACTGCAAATACTAATTTGTTTTTCCTAGTAACCCCAAGAAACCGGATCAGAAAACTGTTCTGAAACCTCTTTAAATGTAATCTTTCTTTAAATGAAAGTAAAATTAAGAACATTATAAAACTAAAATAACAAACAAAAAGAAAACGTCAAAGACATTACCAAACTGCCCCCCCCTCCCCTGAGTCTTTGGCCTGGCGTAAAACAACATGCAGGCTCTCTGCTCTTTAATTAAAGTCCATGAGCATTTGGATAAGTGACGCAGGAGCTCTATAGTGTGTCTTGGTGTGTGCTGAGATGTAATATTAGAATACCTCATGAATTTTCATGAGAATGCTTAAAGGGCCCACAAGCCACTTTTGCTCCCTGGTTTTTATGTTAATAATGCTGTAGGCCTTTAACTAATTACTGGCAGCATTTTTGCATTTCTCAGTCTTGGCTCATTGGTTACATTATATCCACTTTTGGGATAAAATCTCAAATATTATTATTTTTTTGTTTGTTTTGCTGTTGCACTTTGTGTGAACATTTTTTTACACTAACAGTTATGGAAATAGTGTTTTGTTTAGAAAGTGACTGCTCTTTATTTTCCTACCAAAAATACAGCAGATTTTTATAAATTGGTTTAGCCAAAGGATATCAGAATTCATTCATGCCATGTTTAACTAAAGAGAAGGTCTTTTTTTCCCCCAAGAGACCACGGATCATGACTCGCGGACCCAGTCACGCGCAGATTTTTTATGAGAACCAAACTGTTTTACGCGGAAATGTTTTTTAGGGGCAATAAATATATTGTTTCTGGATGTTTTCACACATAGGGACTCAGGGCAGGGTGGAGCCGACCTGGAAGCACTTTTTTCGAATCCCCACTAGGGTTGAGCACTCCAAGTGCGTTTTCTCCGCAGTGCACTCCAGGAGACCTTTCCAACGAGCCCTCATTTGTATTTTTAGCCTGAGTAGATCAGGGGTTATTCCCTGAAAACCGTTCACCTCGCCGCCGTGTCCTAATACTTTGGCCAGCATATTTAGGGTTTACACTATAAAAATTGGCATTTTTAGGCTCTTTTTTTTTTTAACATGTCACAGTTTTTCACTATACGCGGGTGCTCTTGTAAAAGCAGGGGATTACTATATTTTAAATATACATGTGTTCACTCATTAACATTTTATAACTAAGTAAACTCTTGTGTTATAGTTACTGTTATTTTACATAAAAGGAAAATAAATATATTACAGTATTTTTGGAGAAATGCTCCACTACAAACACGGCTTATACATTAATGTTCCTTTTTAATTCTGACCATTTCTTCAGACGTTTGCAGGTGATGTCGGGCACCTGTGGAAAACCTCAGAGTCATTGCTGGTCTATCAGGAGCTTGTGAGGAAAGGAGTAAGGGGTCTTATGTAAGTCCACTTGGTTTTGACAAAAAGCATGCACAATATTACGGTGTTTCACTATATTCAAATTCTATGTTAACCTTTTGATGTCAGCCAGCATTGAGTAAAGGATTTAAAAAATCTTATCCAAATCTTATTAAAAGAGGGTTTAAGTTAGGGAAGCGCATGTGCAGATTTCCTTTTCCATCCTTTATTTACAGTGAAAACCAAAAAGGCACAAGGGCTGAAACAAACCAGGAAATGGTTGCAAATGGTAACATGTGAGAGGATAATGATGGTGGACCGACACCGGTACACAAAAAAGGCTCTTAAAGGCCAACAGAAATAAAACAGGAACAAATCAAAACACAGACTCACTTAAAATAAACCACTGGCCGGCTGTGAACACTCACCCGTACACATGTCAAAATAAAAGTCCCCTTTAACTTAAACAGAAAGAGCAGCCTCTAGCGGCCGCTGACCATGGACATGACCAGCCTTTTTTTTTGCTTGTTTTCTTTTGTTCAATCCACTCAGTGCAGTCCTTAAAAAGAAAAGTTGTTTCTGGATAAAACGAATTAAACTAACATGCACCTTAACCTAATAAATATTTTGTTTGCAAACAAATGTTTTGGAATACCGGGCCAAAAGATAACAAACTTGCATTGGGCTGGTTTCCCAAATTCATAAACTGCAGTGCTAATGGTGAAATGTTGAACCGCTGTAAAAAAATGTTATTCTATCCTTTGACCTATTGAGGACCTTGGGATTCTACAAAGAACCCTCTTTATCAGTCTTTTTTTTTTTTTTTAAATAATTCACATTTACACACTAGATATTTCTCAGTAAAATACATTTTGCAAACATAAGCACACATTTTGTGGTATAGGATGTGTAGATGAGAAACACTAAATCAACAGTGAAACTGTTTCCACAGAGAATTGATGAAGGAGGACTTCAGCGAGACAGCACATAAGAAAGCAGAGGTTTTCCACATGTGCAATCACTGTAACCAGACACTGGAGAAGACTGAACAGCTGTAAGAGCCCCAGACATTCTCATGCTTACTGTATACTGTTTTCTACGAATAATAGTGCATTATCTCTATTTGAAAATTGCGCGTGCGCGTGTGTGCCATAAATTTTGCCCTGGACCATAACAGTAATTATACATTAAACATGCAGAAGTGTGCTCAGAAGACCTGCTCATGCAGGTCAGGAGCACCAAGCCTTTGCATACCTTTGACTTATTGCTCTCAGTAACTACAGTAAGACAATAGCTCTGTGTTTGTGCAGTAATAATATTCATTGATTAATAGGTATACTTTTGCATTCCTTTTTTAGGTGTGAAGTTCTAATGCAAGGAAATATGTTATCGACAGAATATGATGAAAGCTCAGATCTGCGCAAGAAAGCAATGAGAGTAAGAATCGATTTATATCCATTTATAGATCATTTGAAAATCCTTATCTCTTTGTCTTATTTCTGTCCAAACTACTTTACATCCATTCAAAAAAAATAAATAAAATTTTTTTAAAAGGTTTCTTAAAGAACCATGTTCAGCAGGGGGTTTTATCATGGTGAAGATTCAAACTGGCAAGACCTGTTTGTGCATTCTAGGCATGCAACGGTACACTATAAAATACCGGAGCGTTCGGTAAACGCAGCACGGTTCCGTACGCCCTTGTGTACCGCGGTAGTTCGGTTTTGCACTTCCTTTTGAAAATGCAGCTTAATGCTTACCATACGGTTAAGCTGCAAGCGCCAATGAGCGAAAGCCCTCCACCGAGAGTTAATGTCCAATCACTGTTGGGGCTCCACCCACTCACCCTCCCTCACACTGACGTAACTGGAGCTGAACTCGCAGCTCGGCACACAGACGTGAATAAACAAGCATGGCCAGCGCTGGCGGAACAGTGGAGAGGCAGAAGGTTGAAGAAGCACCGGCTTCGTACAAATCTCCAGGATGGATTTTTTTCGGGTTCACTGTAGAATACAACGGCCAGAGCGTCAAAACAGTTAATAGAAACGTCACTGTTTGTAAACATTGCCTAAAGTGTCCCATACGCTAATGGAAACATGAGCTATATGGCTAAGCGTAGTCATGCTGAGAGAACGGCTCCTGAATGGAGGACAGACTAAAAGGGAACTGTCTCTATTAATGTAGATGCTGATCCTTTCATGTGGTGGAGGGCAAATGAGAGCAGGTTCCTCCATGTTGCAAAAGTTGCACAACGTCCTCTGTGTCCCAGGAACTTCTAGTGCAAGCCGCTCTTGCCTTGCAGCTGACAGTGTCGACAGGCTTGTCTTCTTACAGAAGAATCTTATAATAACAGAGGAATAAATACATCATGCCCATAATGGCAGTAATTGATAGTGAACTGTACATCGTGAATGTAGCTGAAGTATGTTTACTCTGAATACTGTGTTGTGTTTAGAGCACTTTAAGAGAACATTTTTAAAAATGTGGGTTTTTTTTTTAAATATTTTGTAAGTAAGTACATATTTTAATCGTGAATAAGAGGCAGTTCATTATTTGTTTTGTTGTGATATTATTTGTAGTGTTATATTATTTAGCACAGTGTTGTTGGAATTTGTTCAAAATAAAGATATAGTTTTGGGAGAAAAAATATTGTTCTCTTTATGCACAAAACACCGAAACCATGGCCCAAATACCGAGGTACGTACTGTACCGTGGGATACCTGCACCGTTGCACGCCTAGTGCATTCACATAGTTTTTTGAGTGTTCTGTACTAAATTACACTTTCTTAGATCTATGCATATATGGACAGCCTATGAAACATCTGACTGAGAGTGCTGAACGGTTAAAGAGTGATTCTGGTTGACTAGAAGAGAAACATGGCTTTACGTTTCCATGCTCATCTGCTCACTTGTGTTCTCTCCATCCAGCTGTCTAGTTCACTGGGTTCCATTGATCAGAACATGCAAGACATCAAAAACAAGTTCCTTCCTGGAGGAACGCTGACAGATGCCTGGACACAGCAAGTGGGCACACATCCTGAAGACAGAAAGTGAGTGCACACTTGCTCATATCAGAACAAGAATAATTTTACAGAAGTACTTTTATTCCAAATCACTATGGACCATTTCTGCTCACTATGAAATACTGACACTGCTGTAAATGTCAGCTGAAATGTAAAATGAAAACATGAGAAATGACAAAATGGAAGTACAAGGTTTTGATCTGACAGTGATATGCTACTGGCTAGAGCACAGATCACACTCCAGTGCTGGCACTCACTGCACTTTGAACTTTAGCATTCCTTCTCTTTCAACACGGCTAAAATCAAACAGCTAAAAATCATATCTTGTCGGAGTTGAAAAAAAAACAGTTTTTCACTGCAGAGCTGTGGCCTGGAAGAACCTCACTGGGTCCGAGTATGGGCTAGCTTTATGAGTATGAGGGGAAAAACTGTAGGAATTTCCTAATAGGGGAAAATCCTTGGGTGATTGGGCAACATTTCATTTCTGAGAGATGGTCTGTATACTTACTGAGCTGCTTTCTCTGTTCGAAAATTACACGGAAGAGTCTGTTTATGTATGACTAATACATGAAACAGTGTCCAGAAAACCAGGCAAGTATCTAACATTACTCGGCTCCTGATGTCTTCGTCTTCTAGTGTGGAGAAAATAAAAGTTCTTCTTGATGCCATTACGGCCATCTACCAACAGTTCAAAAAGGACAAAGCTGAAAGACGTGAGTATGGCAAATATGTCTGTTTTAGATGCAGGTTTCCTTGCTTTATAAATTCTGATCCTGTTTAAGGCTGCACTCCTGGAATTAGAATAAGCACAGTCTAAAATGTCACTTTCTCTTTTTCACTCCAGGGCTACCTTACAATGAGGAACAAATCCACAAATTTGACAAGTAAGCCATGTTTAAAACATTACGGTAAATGCATGCCGATGACATCGCTTTGATATTTCTTCTGTTTTTTCCATTCTGTCCGATTCTAAGGCAGAAGCTGGTTTTCCATGCCACCAAAGCACGTGCCCTGTTCACTGACGAGTGTGCCATGAAATACCGTCTTTTCATCTCCAAGAGCGAGGAATGGATGAGGTACTGAATTTACTGAGCTCAGATCCACAGCAGCACATCCTGATGAGCTTGTTAGTGACAGTGTTGATTAGAAATCAGCAAGTCTGTAAATTATTAAACGCTCTCATAAAAGTACAACCACAGGAGAGATGCAGAAATAGAAGAGAAGAACAAGGGAGTGTGTATGTGTGTTTGTGAGAGAAAGAGAGAGAGAGAGAGAGAGAGGACACTCCTTCACGAGAGTCTCCTCTATATAATCTCCCTAAGCCTCTCTTGCTGAGTTGTCTGGCTGGTTGCCATGGAAACTGGACCACTGATGGTCTGGGGGCGATTGTACAGTGGGAGCCAGTCAGAGATAGAGGCAAGGCAGGCCTGTTTCCTGCACCACATAACCGTGTGTTTGTGTGTTTGCATATGAATGTCTTGCACCAGAAAATCACTCTCAGTTTCATGTTGGACTGAATATACTTTGACATTTTACGTTTTTGTACGCACTAATGCACTGTTATTAACATGCTTTGTCTCAGTATTGCTTGTTGTATTGGTAAAAATTATCTACTGTTTCCCTACCCTTGAACTGCAGCCCATACTGCAATCACATTAACACAGTATTTTCCTTGCTTTCAACACACTTGATGCAACATATCAGCTAATTAACAGTTGTTGGTTGTTTATGGTTTGCAGTGGGTATGTTGGAGCAGGGGAAACACTGAAATGTCCAATGCAGGGGGATTTCCAGTATCTGGCCAGGGAACCACTGTTGTAGAGCATCACATGTGGTGTATATATATTAGAAGTCCTCAGACTCAACCAGTATTCTAATTGGCATTTTGCTGAATAAGTATTAAGAAGATGCTCTAAATGTGACATTCTTACTGTGGTGTAGCACGCTTGGGGATAGTGACTTCAATGAGTATGTTGTCATCATAGGAAAGTGCATCATGTTAGAAAACAGCTGCTGTCACTATCAGGCCAGTTCATCAACATGGAACAGGAAGTGACCATGATCATGCAGCGCATATATAAGGTACGGCAAGATAGAGTACTGCCTGTGGGTCTCAGTGAGGGGGGGGTGATGGGTTTTGTTGGGGTTGAAGGGGAATATTGCTAGTTTTTGGTTTCATGTTAAATGGCTAATTGTAGAGAAACTTGCCAGCTCATATTGCTTTGGTAGCAATACCCAAGTAATACGCAAGTCTCATGTTGAACCTGTGTGTTAAGCTTCAGGAACAGTTACCACAGAAGATCATTCCCATGGCATCAAGTGGCATCAAGCCCCAGGCCTACCTCAGCCAGAGCACTCTAGTGGAAATGACCCTTGGGTGAGTGTGTAAACCTTTTAATGTTATGTGGTTGACTGTGATGGCTCCTATTATTTATCTGTCAACAGAAAGTAGAGCCTAATCTAAATGACTGCTCAAATAGTCTATCCCTCAAATCAGCCAGTATGGTAATTTATTGAGATGGACTTAACCATGACAATAAACCGAAAAAAATACTCTGATACATTTCTTAACAACCCCTTCGTCCTGGTGCTGGTTGTTTGTTTGGGCGTGACGGTTAGCAAGGCAATCAGACACCTGAACGAAATGAGCCACTGCTGCTCAGCATCTGATTGCCTTGCTCAGCGCCACACCCAAACATAAACAGCCCAGCGTGAGGACGAGGGGGTGTCACTGTCGGCTGTACTCAAAAACGGGCAGTTTAAAATTATTTCTCTGCTACCCTGTGATGCATCTGTGTTAGCTGCAGTCCCGTGGTGCGTATCGAGTGTTCTTGTGTTATACGTTTTGTTCGTCTTAAAGCCCTGTAATTTTATTACTGTAAATTAAATGAATTTATTACTGTATTTACCTTCTTATGCCAAAATAGAAGACAGCGCATACCAAAGAAAACGCATTGGTATAGGGCTGAAACGATTATTTGAGTAACTCGAATGATTCGATTACAAAAAATGCTCAAGACTTCGTTTAATGCGTCACCACAGTCCACCTGCAGGGGGCGCGTGTGACCCGGAGAACATGCTACTTTTGCCGCAGGGAGTAGGGTTTTTTTGCACCGAAGAACAGCACACAGCTCAGAGCAGGAGACATGAATTAAAGCCCTGCGCGATACTATTATTTTAATCCCGCTCCCGTGGAATTTCTGACGATTCCCGCCCGCTCTCCCGGTTGCTCTCACCCACTCTCAAAGTTAAAAAACAATCAATGTTCTGTTATTGTAAGTTAGTGGCGCACACTGGCACTTTCATACTGGCTGTGAAAAACGAAGAGAGACACAAAAAGCACCTCGAGAAATAAATTTTTAATCCGTATTTAAACTGTTAACAAGTTTTGACCATTTTTAATGCTTAAAAAATATAATCAATAAATAATAATTAATTCAAATTGATCAGGAGCTCAGGAGCACAATAATAATAATAATAATAATAATAATAAAAAAATATTTAAATATCATTTTATATTTTACAAACAAATCTTAAAGTG
>JBBJLR010000133.1:26770635-26783698 GCA_037577145.1 Brachypetersius gabonensis | reverse complement strand
AGCCTCTTCCATTTTCTGACAGTTGCTCCAACAGTTGATCTATTTTCACCAAGCTGCTTGGCAATTGCCCCGTAGCCATTTCCAGCCTTGTGGAGGTCCACAGTCCTGTCTCTGGTGTCTCTGGATACTTGCCCATGGTAGTAGCTGGAGTCTGACTGACTGTGGGGTGGACAGGTGTCTTTAAAGAGCTCAGACAGGTTCTACTAATTAGGATTAGTGGAGTAGAGGTGGACTTCTTAAAGGCAGAGTAACAGGTCTTTGAGAGCCAGAACTCTTGCTGATTTGCCAGGTGTTCAAATATTGATGTGCAGCAGTGCAATACTAATAAATTCTTTACAAATCATACAATGTGATTTTCTGATTTTTTTACATTCTGTCTCTCACAGTGGGAATGATGCACCTACTGTCTGAATTTCAGACCCCTCCTTGATTTCTAAGTGGGAGAACTTGTAAAATCGCAGGGTGTTCAAATACTTATGTTCCTCACTGTATATTGCATGATACTTGGTATAATTAGCATATAATAATCATATGTTAAGCGTTTTTGAAGAAACAGTGGTAGCTGACTGACACTGATCATTATGTCTATGCCACAGTGTGACGCCTATCTGACTTTGCACTGAAAATATTGAAACATTTACTTGATTAGTGCCGGTGGTTTAATAAAAAAACGCATGCAAATCTAATATTACACATAATTCAAAAGTTAATGTGACTAAAAAACGCATGAAAATCTGGTTTAGAAAAGTGGGTTGTGGTTTCTGATGATTACAAAAAAAAATTTAGTTGACCTGTGTAATTGTCGCTGTTAAGGAAATAATGCAATAATAACTCATTAAAGTGACCGGTCCTCACATTGTTAATTCAAAAGTAGTGCACTTCTATTTTTAAAGTACCGCTATAATGATAGGATTATGGATATTGGAGTTCTTAGTCATACCTGTGACAGGGTTTTGCGCATTATGGCAAAAATCCAAGACTAGGGGTGTGTGTATTTGGGAAAGAGCATGTGAGATCATGCTGTTTCAGAATTCCATTAAAGAGTTTATTAGGATCAATTAAATTCATCATGGTGAGTTCCTGACAACTGCTATATAAACAAACATTTGGCTTGCTAAAGTTGAAAACAAAATAAGGAGCTTTTTAACAGCAGTGTTCCCTTTAACACAGTTACACAGCTGCAGTTCAAATATTTCTAAATCTCAACGTAAACAGTAATGAAATCAAATATCCAGCTTGTTATAGATAAACAAATTACCATCAGAGTCTAGAACGTTAGAGCAGCTGCAATGGGTGGGGCCAACTCCATATTAAAGTCTGTGTATCTGAATGCAGTCCCTGTTGGTGTAATGGACAAAAGGAATATATGGACAAAAGTATTGGGATGTCTGAGCACTGTAAAAACCAGCCGAGATGCACAGCTGCGTGCTCTGTGTGCTCACAATCCCAAAAAAAGCAATGCGTTTTTAAAATCAAAGGATTAAAAGAACACTGAGTTAATGATAAAATAATTGTCTGCGTTAAGTACACAATGCATTAACGTGATAATAAGGAGTTAATGTGCCCAACACTAATGTGTGTACACTACCGGTCAAATGTTTTAGAACACCACAATTTTTGTTGTTGAAATTCAAGCAGTTTAATGTCTCCTTGTTCATTCTGCAGAAGTTCCCATAAGTGTGCAGCACTTAGATTGGTGCTGCATGGCACTACAGAATTATCTCCATGGGGTTATGGGGGTTATGTTCCAAGAGCACCCACGTATAATGAAAAACCCTGATGATGTGATGTGGTAAAAAATGCCTAAAAATGCCTATTTTTATAGTATAAACCCTAAATGTGCGAAACACTTTAATTTCATTAAAACTCAGCTTAATACATTAACTTTAGAGAAAAGGTAAAGATTAATCCAGATTCATATTGTACAGTTTACACTGAACTCCCGCAGTGCCAGAATGTAAATAATGATGTTACCCCTGTATAGACTGTACTGTAATTCATGCATGGGTGTTTTCATTGGTATAAGCAGGTAAATACAGTAAAAAAAAATATTTAATTTACATTAATAAAAATACAGAGCTTTAATAAGAACAAAATGAAAAACACGAGAACACTCAAGACACTCCACAGGGGCAATATGAACTGCAGCGGCATCAAGGGGAAGCAGCCAATCAGCAGCAAGGATAAATAAATAATATTCTCGGACTTCCCGCCTCTGAGCACAGTGGTATTTCACCATCCCAAGATGCACCTTCTTTGTGTTTCTCTCCACAGTACCAAAATCTTAAGTTATATTTTATATGGAAATGTAGCTGAATTTATGTTAATATTTGTTAGAAATTATATATTGCCACAAAAAAGCAGTGACGCCTCGGCCGCCACGCCCCCTCGTCCTGTTTTTTATGTTTGGGCGTGGTGCTTAGCAACCCAGCACGAGGATTATAAATTTGGTTCTGTGGAAAAAATCAGCGATGGACTGAAATGCGACTGCTGATCCGGGTTAAAGTGGGAGGTTACTGTAAATAATATATATTTATATAAAAGGATTAAAAAGCAAATATAATTACGATAATCAGAAAGAAACAGAATATAGCAGTGGAGCCACATTTACAGTTCTACCACAAGTTGGCAAAAGTCGACAACTAATGATGTTCCCTTTGTAATGAAATATGCAATTTGACAGTGGTGTTATATGCTTACAATATCCAGAATGTATTGAGAAAAGCATGTTGTGGCATATTGTGACAAAATTCTTATCGATAACCATGAATGTTGTCATTATCCTCTTGACAGGATCCATCCTGTTCTGATTCATGTATCAATCAAGCAAACACCTAATTCCATGTGTGTTCTGTAAATGTGTTCCAGGTGGGTTTGTAGAGTTCTCACATCTGTTTCCGGGCCTGTGTGAAGGCAAGTCCACACTGGTGCCATCCTGCATCTCACAGCCCTGCCTTCCTGTTAACAGCAGTGGTCCCACTCGCATACTTCCTCACCTCTATCTGGGCTGCCAGAGGGATGTACTTAACAAGGTGCATTTTAGAGCTGTCCTTATTTAAGTTAGCATACACAGTTTATGGTCTAGCACATGGTAAAGGTTTCACAAATGGTCCATTCAACAAAGACGCAGAGATGCGTCAGCCCTAAACACCAGGTGTATCTGAAAACAAGTAAGCTATCAAAGTCCTTAACCCCTTAAACTATTAGTTTGAATATGTGACGCACTTCAGTCCATCATGGTCAAGATTTTGTTACATTAGCTAAGGGGTTACAGAATAAATGTCTATACTCACAATCTGATTCTTTTACATGCCTTAACATTAATAACTTCATGGACTTTTAACTAAAGCTGTGCCAGTTTTTCCGCTTTGTTTGTATTTCAGAACATGTTTATAATTACAGAAAATGTTTACAGTTTACAATATACCAGATCTCTCTGCTCCTCTACCACAGGATCTGATGCAGCAGAATGACATTGCATATGTGCTGAATGCCAGTAACACCTGTCCCAAGCCTGACTTCATTCCTGAGTCCCACTTTCTGCGTGTTCCGGTCAATGATAGCTTCTGTGAGAAGATCTTGCCTTGGTTGGACAAATCAGTGGAGTTCATAGGTCAGCTGTCAGGAAATATGCCTTTCAAAAGACTTGTTGTCTCACACTAGGTGTAATGTGAAGAGTCTAACTAAATGTTATGGGTATTAAAAAACTGAAACTATTGTCACCTGGCAAGGCTGAGCCATAGCTTTTTTCCAGCCTGCTTTCATTTTGATGGTCTGTAGCCAGTGTCTAAATGCAGGGTGCTCAGAGCAGTCATTAAAAAAAAGTAATTTCATAGCTTTGCACTATTATGTAACGCTGTAGTTTCCAAAGCCCTATGTAAATTCTGGAAGACTAGCCTTGCTCAGTGCCAGCAGGAGTTAACTTGCAGTCTACTTACTTTTTTTTCTTCTGTAGAGAAGGCAAAGGCTTGTAATGCCAGAGTTCTAGTCCACTGCCTGGCAGGAATTTCCCGATCAGCCACTATCGCCATTGCCTACATCATGAAGAGGAATGATATGTCCTTAGATGAGGCATACAGGTATGATTTCAAACAAGACAATGTCCACCACACATCAGTATTTTAATACAATCTCAGGAGTGATGCCTTTTTAAGCACTTTTTTAAATCTGGTCACATGAAGTCTAAGCCACTGTTCTAAGGAAATGGAGGCCTCCTGCACACCCTCATTAAAATGAATGTCACCAGCAATTAAAGCTTCTATGTTGAAGCTTACTAATGGAAAAACTGTGACACAAACAGTTTAACAGCACACACTCTACCCCTCTAGGTTTGTGAAGGAGAAGAGGCCCACCATCTCACCCAATTTCAACTTCCTGGGCCAACTCCTGGACTTTGAGAAAAAAATCAAGAACCCCAGAGAAGTTGAGTTCCGATGTAAGCAGGCGGAGGAGCCTGCCGAGGAGTTCAGCGAGGATGGAGAAAGCAGTTGCCCTGATTCACCCAGCACCGTTAGGATTGAGGCCTTGTCCATTGTGGCACCACTAGAGCCCCTTACTCTTCCATGTGTTCTAGCTGGGGTTCCTGAGGAGCAGCTTCTGGCTCAGGCTTTGTGCAGCCTGCAGCTAGGTGAGGGACTAGAGGACAGTGCCCGTTTGAAGCGCTCCTTTTCTCTGGACATCAAGTCATATGGTGAACCGAGTCCCCCGGCACGGGAGAGTGGCGGATATGCTCCGGACTACTACAAACCGTCCTCCTTTAAAGACCCAGCGGCCAAGTCCTGCCAGTTCTCCCCGGTCCAGGAGGTTTCAGAGCAGTCAACTCCAGAGCAGAGCCCTGACAAGGAACAGGTCGACAGCCCAACTAGCAAGTCAAGCAACATCAATCTACCCACAAAGTCCCAGTCCACAGCCTCCAAGCCCCCTCCTCCTCCACCTGCAACCCGCCCACAGCCCCTGCACAGGAGCGGAAGCATGGAAGAAACCCCTAGTACAACCAGCTTCCTGCTGGGCCTGTCACGCTCACAGCAGCAGCTGACCAAAGATGGATTGGGAGCACTCAAGGGCTGGCACTCGGACATTCTTCTTGGTTCCATGGCTGTCTCTTCGTCCTCAGTGAGCGGAGGGGGCTGGTACCTCTCTTCCGAGTCAGCGCGCTTTTACTCCACCTCAGCTATCTTCAGCAGCAGTAGTGGAGGTGGAGGGGCCCAGAGCAGCTTTGCAGCAGCATACAGTTGTAGCCAGGGGCTGGACGCAGTGAGGCGGCGTGGGCGGCAGCGGAGCGGTGACCGAGGGGACTCTCGCCGTAGTTGGCATGAGGAGAGTAGCTTCGAGAAACAGTTGAAGCGGCGCAGCTGCCAGATGGAGTTTGGTGATGGCATGACAGAGAGCCGCTCCAGGGAGGAGTTGGTTAAAGTAGGCAGCCAATCTAGCTTTTCCGGGAGCATGGAGATCATTGAAGTGTCCTGAAATTAGGACTTCTTTGTCACTTTTAAAGAAAGGCTTAGGCAAAAAATAACATTTACAAAATATTCCACTTACCCCAAATGTAATCAGTCACCCAAGACACATTTTGCCACCAGAGTCCGAACTGTTATTTGTAAGATTACATGTAAGATTAACCTTGAATCTCGGATTCAGCTTTAGATTCATTATTGCCCCTCAAGGGTAAATTTGACTAGTGATGACTAGACAACAGAGCGTCTAGACGTCAGAGCGTCTACAGAACAGCAGGTCTTGTGGAGTGTTCCTGCAGTGTGTAGTGGTTAGTACTTACAGAAAGTGGTCCAAGGAAAGACAAATGGAACTGTGACAGGGTACTGGGGGTTCAAGGCTGATTGATGCGTGTAGGGAGCGAATGCTAGCCCGTCTGGTCTGATCACAAAGATGGGGTACTGTAACCCAAACTGCTGAAAAAGGTGGAATGGCTATGATAGAAAGGGGTCAGAATACACAGTGCATCACAGCTTGCTGTATGTTTGTCAAAGCTGTTTTGGAAGCACAAGAGGGACTTTCACAATAATGGACAGAAGGTTTTAAGGTTATGGCTGATTGGTGTATAACATCACATAACACTTCTCAAACACAGCCAGACCCACCCCACAAAAAAACCCACAGCAGTCACATTCCATGACCCAGATTAAGTTCTGCTACAATTCAAAAGGTCAGTGGCAGTCAAAACAAAGAACGTCTGTTTTTTCAGGCAGAAGCTCTACATTTTTAAATTTCATCTTCAAATGATGGTCTGGATACATCCATATATTATTAGCTCTCTTTATTACGAGATCATTCTAAATGATAGTAAACTGTCCCTGTCCTACCAACTGCCAGTTACTACCTGCTTCATTAACGAGACTGCAGTCTTGTTAATGAAGTCTTTTCCTATTAGTAGCTCCAGTGCACAACTAGGCAAAGTTTGTGTTGGCTGACCGAATACATTTGGGATAAACAAGGAAAAAACTGTAAATTAAATATTTTTGACAAGCCATGGATTTGATAAACTTATAGATTTAAAACCGGTTATTTGTCATAAGAGGGAAGACTCTGGGGATCATGCAAAAATCTTCATAGATGGCTGGTTTGGACTATAAACAGCAAGTAGTGGTGCTTTGTAGACTCTTACTGACCAAGATAGCTGAATTTTACAGGTAAAACTTTCACCCAATGCAGCTGCATATCACTGAATGTCAAAAAGCAGACACATAGACACTTTCAGTTGGTATATATATCTATTTGTTTTGTTCTTAATTTAGTTCCATTTTTAACTGAGCCTATGTTTGTCTGTGGATCAGTATCGATTATTTGCTATTTTCAGTCGATATTGTGATTCATCCAATATGTCTGTCTGACTCCAGTCTTGAAACGTGAGTCTGAGATTGAAGCATGAATGAAGTTGAACTGGATTGAAGACTTTTTTTTGCAGCATGCTTCGACATGCCACCAAGGGTTGTCTAAGTAGCATTTATCTAGTACCTCACAAATCCAAATTAAGGGCTTTTTCTCATGTTTTTCAAAGCAGATATTTGCTTTTCTTTTTTTCTTTTATTCTTATGTGTAGCTTATTTTCCATTAAAATCTCAGGACAATTAAAATCTGTTATTCTGAGCAACAGAAAACAACATTTTAAAGAGGTCCCTTTGAAGCAATGAAATGAAACAACTGTACTGAGAGGTTCAGTCTGCCACATTAAGACACAAGAGACTGAAACTGCTTGTTATCTGGATGAAAAGTCTGAACTTCTCCGAAGTCAGTTGCTCAAAGTAGGCCAGAAGCTGGAAAGGACCGGGTAGCTATGCTGTCATTCTGCAAACGTTGGTTTAGTAAGTGCTGAGGAAGAGGAAGGGGCTGGAACTCTTGTTCAAAGACGTGCAACTTGATCTGCTTTATCTCAACTCAGGTCTTGAAGGTCTTGCAAATTAAGCTGAGTGAGTTACGGCAAGCATTTTCCAGTGAGTGCTTTTACATGCACACCAGTAACATCAATGGATTTTGGCACTAATCTGATCATTTAAGTCAATGTAGATACTGTTTCTTTAATCGAGTTAAAGCGCTGAAAGCCAAAAAAGATTTGGGGGGGGGGGTTGTATTGATCTGATAAGCTTGCTGGGATTTAATTTATTTTCTACATTTGCACATGCGCAGAAACAAACCTGAAAACACAGCGTTGACAAGTAACTACGTTTTGAGCAGTTCGTAGGCAAATAAACTCCCAGATGTTTTCCAGTAAAATAACTCCATTAGAATTAAACATTTTACATGTTTCTTCACATGCTGATCTCTGGGGAGCTGATAACCAATAGTAAAAGGTGCATGTTGAGTATTCAGGAATTGAATGCGTTCATTCTTCTAGAAAACTGAGTGACTTATGCTGACTTTGCAAGATTGCTAAAGTGCTTGTAAATGAGTTGGAAGAGTCTGATACAAAATCACAATTTTTGTTATATTATGTACCTGTAAAAGCACTCAATGTAGACCCACATAAATGGGCAGAGAATTGAGTCTCAAACACTATAACCAGCTAAATATGATCCTGATCATAAAAATGATTCTTTCTACGCCATGCCAGATGTGCAATTTAACAGTGGCTAGCACATTGGCTTGATAATTTACTTTAATAAAAGAAGACCACATATGGTGAATCCAGTGGTCTACATGATCAGATTACAAACTGCTTGTTAGGGGTGGGTGATGTTGCAAAAATATAATGTCATGACACTTCAAGAAATTTGAATGGTATACTGTATTTTAGGTTTTTTTTATTTTTAATCATATTTGATTTTTTTTCTTTGTTTGAACAGAAAAAAATGAAGCAGTAGTGCCAACAGTTTACTGTCAATACCATGATTTTTATTCAGTGTTTCACATACTGCGTGAATATAATAAACATTGCCACCAAATTACATTGCTACCGTTGTTAATTGGCCTTAACCACAACACAGGATTATATAGTTTAAGAGCATAATTTAGCGAGATGCCCAAGAATTCCACTGAAAATGACGTGTTTCCTTCTGCTTTTGGCACAGGAGGCAAAGTCTTGTGCCTTTTGAGTGTAATTGTCAAATTAATTCATACATTATGTACCCAAAACCTTCAATGCTCTTTGAACAAAGTCAGAATGAGTTTTTATTAAGAATATTTAACATCACCCAGTGGCTTTTACATTGAATTGCTCTGTATGTGGAATATGAAGCGCTGAGCATCAGTCAGTATTGTGGCCTTAATTCTATTGCATGGCAGTGTGTTTTAACTTTTAGTCTTTTGGTCTTTACCATTGGTGCTTCTTCAAAGAATGAACGAATAATCCAGTGCTGTGTTTGTGGCAGCCTCAACGTCCCAACTTTTGGTTTGTATTGGAACTCAAAAGGCCTGCATTATTTCAAAAGCAGGAATTGACAAGAGGCCTCCATGTATTTCAGCTAGGATACTGCATTTGCGCTGTCTGCCTAGAAAATGTATCTGTATCTAGGAACAAAGTGTGTTGAAAAAGTTTAAACCATTTCAACTTTAGCTGCAACTGGCTCTGCCTTAGGATTTGAACTCCTTCTGCTCATGCTGTGTTCACACCTCTACAACGCGCCGTCCTTATTCTCATCTGAAAGCACAGCTTTGTTTCTCGACTCTGGGAGGATCCAGCTGATGCACACAGAGTTGGCTGCACTAAGACCAGGAGGATGACAGTTGGGCAGACTAGAGGACACGCAACTGAGTATCCAAGAGAGAATATTACCAAAACCACCTCATCCACTCACTACCAAGCCAGAACCTTCCAGTGCATGATGTTAAGACTGGATGCAGCACCTTGTCTTTTTTGTTGTTGCTTTAATTTCTCCAGGTGCTTTTTTTTTTAACCAGAGAAAGGGTGTGATTCGTGAAACAAACGGCTTTTTAGTTTGAAAGGTTTCCCTAAAGCTGTGAAAAAACATGGCCTAAGAGTTCTATAAAAAACAGTGAAGATTTAATAGTCTTTAACGACAGCTTGAAGTTTTATGCTTCTTCTGCAATCTAAGAATCAGCTGCTCAAGTTGTTTTAATGGACTGCCTCTCCAATCATTTGGCCTTAATCACATAGTGTGTGAGAAAACCTACAGCTCAGTGCCAACCTGGGAGAAATTCACTGGTGGTAATCCTTTACATCCAAATCCAACAAATTTTTTCCAATTGAATAATTACGTTACCATGCATATATGCGGAGGATCATGGATTCTGTGATGGGGTGAACAATGCAAAATGTCAACAGCTTTTTCCAGATGGTACCAGTGTGTGAAGGCCTGCGGAGATGCTTGACATAGTGTGCTTTTCCTTCCACTGTGTGCAGTTTTATGATGATGTGAAGTTGATGTGATGATGGTTTAGTTGTATGTTTGATTGTCAAATAAAACCTGAAACGGTACACAATACACATGCATTTATTTGGTACACTGTTATTGATCTGAGTTAGGAGCTGCAAGGGAAGAGCAGCACTTCTGTTAACAATGTCACAGAGTTTTCTTTTCATTTTCAATCATCAAAATGAAAAGAAATAAACATTTGAAATACATCAGTCTGTGTGTAATGAATGAATCTAATATACAAGTTTCACCTTTTGAATGGAATTACTGAAATAAACCAACTTTGTCATGATATTCTAATTTTATGACCAGCACCTGTATATCATGGAAATCTATAGATATGAAGCTTTGGTCTGCTGGTGGCCTGATGGTTATAGGGAGTTGCTGCTAGAATCGGAAGTTTGTGGTTTTAAATCCCAGGTCCATCCTTGCATCAATTAATAAAGCCACTTATCCTAACCAGGGTTACTGGGCAAACTTGTTGACATCTCTTTATCCAAACCAGTTCACCTAACATACATGTCTCTGAATGGAAACCCACAGAAAATGTAGAAAATATTAGGAGCTTTTAGGAGCTTTTCCTATCACTTTCACACTTGGGCTCGTCACTGTGGGCTTGGATTCCTGTAAAGCTGCTTTGTGACAACAGCCGTTATAAAAAGTGATTTGCAAATTAAGTTTGAATTGAATTCAAATGTATCACATCAGATGGTATTCACTGGCAGACAAAAAAAAATTGCATAGATCAGTGGTTCCCAACCTTTTTCCTTGAAGCTTCCCTTGCCTGCGTCCAAGACAAGCCAGGCCCCCCAACTCCTACCTGCGTAGATGCAAAAAAGAATAAAGTGATTAATACAATCTTTTATTTGCAAAAATTAAATAGTGGTTGTAGGTTTTTGCTTATATACTCTTATACATACACACAACACGTTTCTCTCTTTATGAATTGAATGTGTGCAATTATAATTTTGGTAAACTCATTGCAGACAAAATTCTGCGCACCCCCTGTGATTTCTAGCGCCCCCCTAAGGGGGGCCCGGACCCCAGGTTGGGAACCACTGGCATAGATAATACACTGATGTTCAGTAACTACTTTTGATGTTCAAGGAAGAAGATTAAAACAAATGATTAAGGGAAAGGAAAAATAAAGCGATAAAAATAAGATTTGATAAAAAGATAAGATTTGAATGACGTCTTACACAGAGAGCTAATACCAGCACAAAGGCCACTGCAGTAATCCAAATGGGATGAAATTCATATATGTGTAACCTTCGCTATGTCAGTGAAAGATAAAAGGGCTTAATCCTGTCAGACACACCTCAGCAACCTTCACTACAGTTAGGTTGGTTTTTTTTTTCGTGCTGATGCTCCACTCACTGTGCAAGTGCTGCATTCTCACATGAGCAACACATTCTTGCAAGTCCCACTCCTACACTGCTCATAAAGTGACAGCAAGAATTAACTGCTATTTTAATACCAGTTCCCTTAGGAAGATGGTAAGTCAACATCCTATCACCCCTTTAAGCTTGGAAGTATAGAGAACCATACCTGCTAACACCCAAGAGAGTATGTCTGGGCTAAGACACCACATTGCAGGCTGACCTAGGTTTGTTAAATTGATTCCTGTGCACTCCTGCAGTTGTCCTCTGCAGTTGACTCCTCTGCAGTTGACTTCTGCGTGGAGGGAAATGGGTATGCTGGTAGCCCCCCTTCTCCCTCTTGGCTGATTCCTCAGCAGGCGAGCCAAGACTTCCTGATGTAAAATGTTCACTGTGCAACAATTCCGCCACTAAATCACAAACACGCATATTACCTGACTCTCGCTCAAGTGGGTTCTTCCCCAAGCCCTCTGTCACTTCAAGGTGGGAGCTTAACTGATCAATCACCAGGACCGATTCCTCATTTGCCTCTGGTTTCATGGCATGGTACCTGACCTCTTCCACCACTACAATCTCTGGTTCCCCAAGCTCAGTCTCCACTTTGGACCCAAGATCTGGACTCCTCTACAGGAGCTATGGGGCAACGTCATCTGGGCACTGACACAGGCCCCACACAGGGTCACAAATTGGATCTAAGCACCTCTTCACTGTAAACCCCGTGTGCATCTCAGAGACGAGCCTGGTGGGCAGCCAACCAGTCAGTCTGGTCAACTTCCTCTTGCTCTTAGCCTAACAGGGCATCAACTGCAAATAGTAGGGTGAGTATGCAGTGGTTGAAAGGGCCGTAATGTTATAAGCATATACAAGTTCTGGTTGGTGTTCAGGCCAATTCCACTTCTTTTCAGGAGGCAGTGTGCGAAAGAGGTTATGTAAGGTCCTGTTGAACATCTTGGTTTGCAGATTCCTCAGGGGGTGGTGGGGCACTGTGCAAGCCTCCCTCACCCCATACAATGTACATAGTTTGGTAACTAAAGCACTCACAAAATTTCTGGCCTGATCAGAGTGCTGACATTCTGGTAACCCTGAGGATGACTTTAGCAGTCGTATCTGCTTTCTGATCGTGGTAAAGGTTTGACTACACTTGGTGAAAATATCTCTTATCACAAGCAAATTTTAAGAGCTGTCTGTGGCTCATTCAGATACGCTGTAATCCACGCCCACCATCTCAAGTGAGCGTGTAGCCAAAAATGGAGTTTAGGGTGCATTTTTAATCACACAGAACACAGTCCGTCAATTTCCCTGATTCGTGGCCATTGTTTCAACAAAGAGTGCACTGGCTTTGATAAAGCCCTTTTCTCCTGGTAGGTCCCAAAAGCTCCCTCCCCAGTGGGCAGATAAGACAGAGGTTTGTTATCCTTGACAAGAAAACTCTGCAACTTCTCTGTCTATTTAAGTGCCAGGAACTCCTGCATCATGCTCTCTGAAGCCTCTGACTCGCATACGCGTTCGCGTTGACTTTCTTCTTTCCTCCCTGGACCTGGTACAGAACAATCCTTTTTTTTTTTTGTGTCATGTCCGGCACTTTTAACAATCGGAATGGTAGTCTGAATGCTTGTTTTGCCAAACACTTTTTGCTTTGTCAAGAGGAGCACTGTAGACTCTCTATACGCTCCACTTGTCTGTATATATATTTCTTTATTATTTTGTTTTATTGTAAATTTTATGCTGGACCTGGGGAGAGGAAAAAAAGGGGGAAGGTACAAACCAACAAGGGATAGAGCACAATAATACACTGCTCACAAAAATTAAAGGAACACTTTTTTTATTGGGCCTGGCATGAAATCAATTAAACCTGTCTGA
>JBBJLR010000133.1:26757008-26770535 GCA_037577145.1 Brachypetersius gabonensis | reverse complement strand
AGAGCTATATAGTGTTTTGATCCAGTCTATGAAGAATGACCCAAATCCAAATTTTTGTAGAACTGCTAATAGAAATTTCCAGTTTACCGGTCGAATGCTTTCTCTGCATCTAAAGAGACAACTACGGTTTCTAAATTGTTGAGTGAGCAATAATCTATTTCATTTATTAGTCTGCGTGTGTTAAGTGTCTACCCTTAATAAAGCCTGTTTGGTCCGGGTGGATTATAAATGGAGTGATTTTTTCTAATCTGCTGGTGAGGACTCTACAAATTACAGAACAGTATCTGACTCTAGACTACTAGCATCTTTTGCCAGTAAAAAAGGGAGTGAGAAGTGGGCAAAGATAAGTGGGGTATGCTACATAGCTTTCCCTTTAGTAGTTCCAAAGCTTGTGAACACTCTGATGACCCAGCCAGCCGAAACAACTGGTTAACTCTGGCCTGACTAGTCTTCTTGGTACAGGCATTTACAGCATCATGAAGAGGCCCTGCAATTTGGGAAAAATCATTGATAAACCTCCTATAGTAACTGCATAAGCCCAGGAAGGAGATAAGTTCCTTCACACTACTGGGTATAGACAAGGTCTACATATCACTGATTTTTTCAGGATCTGTGCTTATGCCTCAAGCTGAGACCAGATGACCACAAAACCTGTCCTCAGGCTGGAGAAAATGACAATTCTCCACCTAAGCCCAAAGCCCTGTCTCTCTTAATCTCCTCAGAACTGTCTCTAACCTCACTAGGCGATCCTGAAATGTTGTTAAAAACATCAGTAAGTCATCCAAATAAATCGATATAATTTGGAAGACATGATCACACGTTGCAGTCTTACAGAAGCCTTATAGTTTTCAAAGGGCATTCGTACATATTCATATAAACCAAACGGTGAATGCAGTTTTAGATCTAACACTCTCATGAACCGCCACCTGGTGGTACCCACTCACAAGGTAAATAGTCGAAATCAACATCGCACCGCTCAGAGCATTCAGACTTCCATCTATTCTTGGGAATGGAAAGGCATGGTTTTTGAGTTCAGCCTCCTGTAGTCAACACATTGTTTTAAATGTCCATCGGTCTTGCACACAAACACGCCTCATGTGGCATAGGAGCTTGCGCTCTCCTGTATCACCCCCTTTTCAGAAATTCTGAAATATGCTCTCTGACCTCTTTGTACTGATTGGGCGGTATGTGCTGATAGGGCTGGGAGACAGGTGTCTTGTCTACCACCATTTCATGTTCCTTATCAGTGGATCCCATCTCTTCGCCATGTCATGATATACATGAGCAAACTTCATCAAAAGCTCTCCTAGCTCAGCCTGTTGTCCTGGTGAACCTCCCATGTGTAGTCAGTCAATTAAGCTCTGCAGATCAGTGTTACCTCCTGGATCATCCTCCCGATCAATAGTCACTTCTTCATGGTTAGCAGTAATATGCTGAAACTTCACCTGGTAAGGATTCCCCTCAACACAGTAACATGGTGCAAGAAAACTTATTCTTGCCTAAGGGGACAGCCAAATATCCTCTACCGTGAACTTGATTACTTGGACTAGGATCACATTTCTATTAGTTTACTACTTTTGGAACTATCCCCAATGTAGCAAGGAGGAAAGCATTTCCTGTCTCAAACACCATGCTGGAGTCATTATTTGGCTGCTGCTTATACCACCTTGTGTACACTGTGGAGACAACTAAGACGGGCACATGCACCTTGTGCTTGCCTGCCACACAAACCGGTGAACGGCCTCTCTTCAGACAGAACCTAACTCTTTAAAGTGTGAAACTCTGAGATTACTAACTGCCCACAACTTTTAGCAATGTTCATTCTGATTATGCCAGGTGGAAATAAATTCCTTACCAGTGTTTCCTTTTGCATCGGGGACATCAGGTTGGGTGAACACTGACATGAATGACTGTTGCTGCTCTCTAGGTTTTTATGGGTTATATCTCTTTCTTACTGCTGCATTGTTTTTTCATCCTGACAATCCTTTTCATCCTTGTGTATTGTTGGCTGTTTCTTTATCTGGTAAGCTAGTTTTGTGCCAGATGGGGTTAGCTTCATTGCAATCAGCTAGATAATTCTCACCTGATGTTAGGGAGGCCAGGGGTACTTAGTGTGTGTGGCTTACACTCACCCACAAGTATTTAAGGTGAAACACTATGGTCAAGATTGAATCTGTGCTTGTGGTGTATTGTTGGCTGTTTCTTTATCTGGTAAGCTAGCTAAAGTTTTTTTCTGTTGTTTAACTGTTGTATTGTTTTGCTGTCAACTTAAACTTCCTTTGACCTAGATTACTTTCTTTGTGGTTTTTAAATATAAAGAAATGGTGTAAAAGAGATAAATAAGAAGACTGCTTAGTCACCAAAGTGCTCCTTGAAGTGGTGGGTCTTCAGGCGATGCATGAAGACAGTGAGGGACTCAGATCTGATTGCAAGATGTTCATTCCACCACTGGGGGCCATGACTGAAAAGAGTCTTCCTCTTCTTTTGAGGAATGGAGATTCAAGACGAGCAGTTCTTGAAGCTCTGAGAGAATGAGAAGTGATACGTTGCTTGATCATTGCTGATAAGTAAGGAGGTGAAAGTCCGTTCTTAGCCTTAAGGCAAATGTTAAGGTTTTTAACTTAATGTGAGTGGCCACAGGGAGCCAGTAGGTTCCGTAGTAGAGGCATAGTGTGTGAGAATTTAGGAATATTGAAGACTAATCTCACAGCTGCAATCTGAATCAGCTGAATTGATTTTGTTACCTAATCATCACTGGAGGGGAAGGAGAGAATATGTTGTCATCTGCATAAAAGTGGTAGAAAAAGCCATGTGAGTCATTCCAAAGATAACCAGTATATAGAGAAAAGAGAAGCGGTCCAAGGACTGAGCCCTGTGGCACACCAGCAGACAGACTTTGCTGGGTAGACTGGGAGCCATGCCATGCTACCTGGTACCTCCGGTCATCAAGGTAGGTAGCAAACTATTGTCAGACTGTGCCCGATATCCCAAGGCTGGAGAGAGTAGCCAGGTTAACTGTGTCGAAAGCTGTGTCGAAGTAGTGCAGTTTCAGTAGAGTGTGCAGCCTTGAACCTGGGCTGGTGAGGGTCCTGAAGCCTGTTTTGAGAAAGAAAGATGTTGAGTTAAATATGTTGTGGAAAATTGGAGCAGGAATCCAAGTTTGAATCTTTGTCTAAGTCAAAGATCTGTGTCTTCATGGTCCTTGGGAGGAGTGATCAGATGCTCTCCTTTTACAATTCTAAACAGACCTTTAGATACAACACCCCTTTTTCAGATTACCCCACTATTCATGTCCACCCTAACAAAATACAAATCTCATGACCACCTGACACTCTCATGATTACTTTTGCCAGACCACCCCTAGGTGGCTGGGTTTTCTCATCATGAGAGGATTTAGCTGTTCATTAATGTGCAGATATTTCTGCTTTAAGTTTGGGGCCTCTATGAATTGTCTAGAGTTTTCAAGAGGTCAAAAGGCACATGTGGTTCTTCAGTGTCCTCAGTAGCTGTGCCTGCTTGCTCCTCATTTGAGTCCATCGCTCTACAAGTCAATGGACCGAATTCTCTTGTACTAGCCATTGTCTTCCGACCACCTAAACCCTATAAGGATTTATTAAATGTTATCTAATCTAAAAGAATTTCCTGCCTTTTTAATTTCTTTTTGCACTTTGTCCCCTAGTGTTGTGCTGTTGAGAGATTTTTATATGTATATGGACAGTGATAATAATTCTCTCGTTTCAGATTTTACATCCTGCCCTGACAATGTTGGTCTACAGCATTTATATATATATATATATATACAGATATATACAGATTGTTTGCATAGTGTACTTTTTATGACAATGCAAATTCCCCTCTTGTGGGACAAATAAAGGATTTTCTTATTATCTAATCTTATCTTAACCTTAACCCTGACCCTCACCCAACTTGAACCCGATCCCTAGCCCTAACCTTGACGGCCAGGAATTCCCTCATAATAAGCGTCTATTCTGAGTTTAGAACACAAACACAAAAAATTGCTTATTGCAAACCAGTGTTTGCATTAACAGTAGTGGTAGGAAACCTTATCGTTTCCAACATTTGCTTTACAGAATACAGGGCTTTACAGAGGCTTTACAGAATTTCCAAGGCTTTACAGAATACAGGTCCGAGCCCCTAGTGAGTAAACCAGAGGCGACAGAGGCGAGGAAGAAACCACGGAGGTTCATTCCGTTCAGGTTGTCTGATTGCCTTGGTAACTCCACGTGGTGCATGAGGCCCGGACGTCACAGACAGCTGTACTCAGAGGTGTACAGCGATGGATTGAAACCGCGGCTGCTGATCCGCGTGAAAGAGGGGGGTGACTGTATGTGGTTACAGTAACGTAACTGGTGGGCCACAACTTTCTCTAAAATCTTAGATAGAAATGGAAGGTTAGAGATGTTTTACAGGTTTAATAACTGCCAATTTAAAGGTTTATGGCAGGTAACCAATAAAGTGAACAGTTTAATACTAATAGGAGAGGCCCGAGAAAACATAAAGAACCTTGTGTTCCAAAAACTCCACACACGTGGAACAGGTCGTCACTGCTAGTCGGCCACGTTGTGTTGTCACTGACCGAGGAGCAAACATGTCGCTGGCCTGCGTGGATGCACTAGGCTGAATTGCAAAGCTCACATCCTTAAAGTCATGCTGTCAAGTACATTTGCTCACACCGTGTTGGCACAGACCCCAGAGATATGTAAACTTTTGACCAATGCAAATTGGTCAAATACATTCTGGTCTGCAGAACAGCATGAAAAACTCCACTGAGATCTGATAGAATTCAAACTGTCATATACTGAATTCCATACTGGAAGAGTATGAGGAAATCTCTACTTTACTGATGGCCAATAACCAGTATGAATGAATTACACAGATCAATGGTCCATCAGACTAATTGAACACTGCCAGGAAGCAACCCTTGATCCCTTACTGTTGGAAGTTGCCAGTGTGTGTGTCTCACATCTGGAAGAACTGATGGGGATGAGTGAAACAGCAACGCCTCTCCTCACAGGAGAGAATTGCAACCTTCCTTGCTCCAAAAATGCGCTTGCTTTGGATGCTGGGCCCAGATGCAAGAGATGACGTGACTAAAGGTGCATATAATAAAATAATAAAAAACTTTTTTAATAAAAGCTTTAATTAGGAAAACTAATCTAAGTTAAAGCAAAAATGAAAACAATGTGAAAAACTATGTATAAAATAAAAAAATGCTAATAAATACATTATATTAATTTTACAAAGTAATAAAATCAAACAAATATATAAAGAAATTAAAAATTATTTATGAATTGCAATATACCCAATTTCATCCAAAGGTGCAGCGCACCATCAGAGAGGGCTTTAGTGTATTTGGACGCATTTTAGAATAAAGCCGCATCAGACTGAGTCTCTCAGCAATACCCTCTTTTTAAGAAAGATTGTATGAAAAATTTTATTAAATTGTGTTCAGCAAGTTATAATTTCTAAATTTTAAAATGTTTATCAGGATTTTCTTATGTTTTTAAGCTGCTATTGTGATATTTGCATATTTGTTATAGATTTGTTTATTTCTAATAATTGCACATATATTTGCACATCTGATTAGGTTTTGTCCTCAGCTATTTTCTCTGAATTTGTTTTTATTTATTCTACTCTTGTTCTACTGAAATAAAACATGCAATGCATATGAACTTATTTCATCATACAATATATTAGTTAATGGGCAGAGAGCTCATTTAACCTTTGACCTTACCTGTTTCACATCCCCTGTGTGCGCCAATAATGTAAAATTAGAGAATATTTTCTGAGAGCGGACAGGAATGGTCAGAAATTCAGCGGGTGATTTAAAAAATAGTCCCACTCAGGGCTCTAGAGTCCTTGTGCAGGTCAGAAAGATTTGGAGGTGCCAGATTATGAAGAGCTTTGCATGTTAAAAGCAAAATCTTAAAATCAACTTGATATTTAACTCCATATCAAGTTGAAGGAGCCAGTGAAGGTTAAAAAGTGTGGTGTGTTAAATGGAGGAGGTTCTGGTAATCGCACAGGTAGCAGAATTCTGTAACAACTGAAGCTTATGTAGTATATTAACCGGTAATATAGAATTATAGTAATTGATTTGTAATGTTACAAGGGGAAACTCTGGAAGAGTCAACTGTCAAGAAAAACTGTCAATTTTAGCAAGAATAGATTTTGTACCTTCATGGAGGACCTCTGTTTTATTGTATTTGAAAAAGAAGAAATCCAAGTTTCAAAGTTTTAATTTCAAGAAGGTAATTGGAGATGGACAGAAGGGTGGAAGGGTAGAGTCAGGCTTGACAGAAAGGTGGACCAAATTTCCTGAATATTTTGCCTAGGGGTAAAATATTCATAATATACAGAATTGGGCCCAAAACAGAACCCTGAGGAATCGTGATCTAAAATTTAAGTTGAACAAACTGAGTATGACCTGAAGTATGAAATAATCCAGGAGTAGGGGATGTTACTGATTCTGAGAGGATGAAAACCAGACTAAAATTGTTCAAACAGTATATTACCAGTAAGATGTGAAGGCATCTGTGCTGCAACTTGTTTTTGGTGCATTCTGGATAAAAATGGTAAATTCAAAATTGGTTGAAAATTACTGAGGTTGTCGGGATCAGTACCTGATTTCTTTAAACTGGGGTTAGATCAGCTTTTTGAGAGATGAAAGAACATGATCAGACGTAAGAGATGGGAGACAACCTTATGTGAAAGGGTATCAGTGACTGAATAACAATATTAGCTGTGGCACAGAGCCTAATATAACAAATGCCTATTAAAATCTCCCAACAGCATAACATTAGGAGAGAAAGTTCAGAGGGTGGCCAGTAGACAGTGGCTAGTGGAGCAGGAGTGGGCCCACTGATTCAAATGATGCAGTTAAGGTGTTGGCTGAGCAGAGTTCTGCAAAGCTGTGTACTGAAGTAGTGGAGCCACAGGAAAGCGAACTGGAGAGAGAATTGTCCAAACAAAAGTAATACATGCCAAAAAATTGTTGCTTTGCATTATTACCTGTGAGGAAAACACACCAAGCTCAAAGGCAGTAGAGTGAGGGTGGAGAATCCAGCAGCCAGGGATGTCTGCTAAAGTACTAAATCGGTAATGATAAAGCAAGTAGAGCAGGCTGCAGTTTATTTGTAAGAAAGAACACAGTAGCGGTAAAGCAGCAATCCTAACCCTGACCCTTCTAATATCTAAATCCTTTGACTGCTTTATCAGGGACTGAAATAAGTTGTAGATCTAGGCTTTACTTGCTAATAGCACTTGTCCTGAATTATTTTAAACGTATAGTGAAAAACTGCGTTGCTGGGATGCGGTTAAAAAAATGCAGAGAAATGCCTAATTTTATAGTGTAAACCCTAAATATGCTCCCAATGCACTTTAATTTCATTTTTAAATTCATTAGCCTTAAAAACAATGTGATGGTAAACCCATATCCACACTGTACATTTTACACTGAAAATCCGCTATGGACTGAATCCGCGATTGATTGCTGATCCGCGTGAAAGTGGTGGGTTACAAGTGGGGTCACTTGTGCCAAGAGGGGAAGTTGTGTCACTAAGGGAATCATAGAAAAAAATTGTCAGCCATTTTACTCCTGCAAAAATTGCATTAAAGATTAGCACATTTAATTAAACTTTAATTAAACCATTTCTTCTGCCTTTTAAAATAAAATTTCTATGATCAAGGTTTTTTTTTATTGTTCTCTCTGAAAAGTTACAGACATGTTTGAAAACATTTTCCACGTGTTTTAGGTCTTTGGGTATAATGTTAGCTCAAAACATTGCATTTTTTCCAAAATGCCAATGTGCCATATTTTAAACATATTATTTTATTGTAATTGTACTCTTAATTTTAGACCAAAAATAGAGTTATAAAAAGAAGACTTTCACTCCTCTAGAGGACATGGACAAAGCAGTGAATGAAGTGGAGAAGGGGAAGTCCATTCGTCAGGTGGCAGATTAACATATGCAGGATGGCATTAAAACGATACATGGAGAAGAAAAAGATAGATGAAAAGAAACAAGGCCAGGATTTAAAATAACTGGCCAATCAAGTCTTTAATAAGCATATGGAGAACAAGCTGGCAGAACATATAAAGGCACTGGCTGCAACGTTTCACGCTCCGACCAAAGAGGATAAAGCAGGTTGGGTTAAGTGTGCACTTATTAAGAAAAAGTAATAGGGAACGTTAATAATTATTTCGGCCAGAAAATGCTGATTATCAGTTATCACCATGGAGATAGTTGGCAGAGAAACAAAATTGGGTACTTATTTATAGCATAGAGTATATAGCTTCAGCTTATGTAAATCTGAAGATACAGTGGCTCAATAAGGGACAAATTAAGAGATATGCTAACAATGCTAATATTACTAAGAATCTTTTAATCTTTTCTAGGACATGATTGGTTTATGGTCTTTAAAGCACGCCACCATGTCATGCCACACTCCTGAAGCAACCTCTCTTGGTAGAGATGCTTTAATAGGCAAAATGTGGGGAGTTCTTGGCCTTTCATGTTGTGAAATAACCTTATAACCGTATTTCATGTTGTTTAAATAAACCTTAAATGAGCAATTTTGTATTGAATTTGTCTAGCTTTTATATAGAATTACAGTTTCTAAGATCAAAATCTACTGTTTTACTCTATGGCCCGATGTATTCTCGACAATGGCACAACTTACCCCACACTGGGGGCAAGTTGTGCCATGAGACCACTTTTTCAGAAAGCTATGTGTGATTGTTCTCAGGGATGCACCACATCCTGAAATATATGCGCATATTTTGGTTGGAAGCATTACTGCCATGGCCTCGCTTTAAAGCCGTTTTATTATTTCAACAATGTTCCAAAGCATTTTCTATGGCCCAAATCACATTTGTAGGACCACCAGGCAAGAACCTCTCCTCTTACAAAAGCAGGACCTGACTACTATCTTAGTGTGTGAGGGTACAGCGAGTCCTTCTGTTGGAGCTGTGTCCTCTGCTGCTGAAAGTGGCTTGGTGAGAGTCCTCAGCACATTCAGTAATGCGTAGACAACCAACCATGATGGGCCTCTCACCAGACCATAGCCGTCACCTAGCAACAGCAGCCCACCCCATTACACAATATTGCCATTTCTGCTATTACAGCTACACTGCTGATCCATTTAGAGACACACACATGCAGAAAGAAAACTGTAAACTTTAAAAATTCACTCA
Organism: Brachypetersius gabonensis; assembly: GCA_037577145.1. Taxonomy (NCBI): domain Eukaryota; kingdom Metazoa; phylum Chordata; class Actinopteri; order Characiformes; family Alestidae; genus Brachypetersius; species Brachypetersius gabonensis. The sequence continues at coordinate 26,761,318 of JBBJLR010000133.1, read as the reverse complement.
TTTTTATTAAAAAAATCAACATTTCATTTGTTACAACAGCTTATAGTAGTTTATCGAATGGGCTGTACATGTCCATTTCATACAATGTTTCACATGTAAAGCGACCAATGTACAAAAAGAAGTTAGTGGAATTTAATGAATTTTGACAAACCAAATGTTGGTCATCTTTGAATATATATCCTTGTAAAGCACCATGATATGAAAAATGAGAATGACAAAAAAAAAAATTCATCAACAACAACAGGCCCCACTGTTCTCCCTTCTCAATTTTAACTCTCCACCACCATCCTCCACTTCCCGAGTCAAAGTGCTTAACATTCTAACCTTCCATGGCACCAACTTGCTCTTCAACCATCATTTCACCATCTTCCAACCTAAACTTAGATGAAAACTCCCCCCATCCCTCCAGGCCTTTTCAAACCAAATATAATCACAAAATTATGAAGAAAAGGCTTTAGATTTAATTCAAATGAAACCCTCGAAAGTGAGGTGAGATGGTAAAGTGTTTCATACCTTTGGTAACCCCTCAGCATTTGACTTTATTTTGAAAAATGATATATACACAAAAGCGATAACGGCAGCAAATGAAGTGTCCAATCTTTAAAGGACATTATAACTCTCTCACTCACACACTCACACACACTCACACACACTCACTCACTCAGACACTCACACAGACACTCACACAGACACTCACACAGACACTCACACAGACACACACACACACAGTGTTTTCAGGTTAGAGCGCAGTCATATCAGTAACTAAGCCGAGGTGCTGTAAAGTGCAGTAGGAGAATGAGATGACACTGGTTTGACCCGTTTGGACATGTGACCAGTGGTACAGGAGTGACTGCCCTGAAGGTCTTGTAGAAAGAAGGGAGGGCAGATCTGATGTGCATCTGATTGTAACACATGCTGTTCTTGATTACATTTTGTCAACACAGTGTAGATGCTGTGGAGGCTGGACAAAGAAAAGGCAGCGGTGTGATTGAGATTGTATAGATTTGTTTAAAACTGTCCACGACAAAAAAATTATGTGCACAGCTCAAGCCCGTTTGATTACAAACCAAGTCTACTGGAATTCTATTCAGACATGAGGACACTTTGGACAAAAGTAGAGCAGCTTTTAGTGGATCTAATATAACCCCTTTAACAACAATTAAGTGTAATTCCGGAGCAACTCACAACAGTCACTGAATGACATGCCTTAAAATGAAGAGGGATGCAAAATCAGAATCAGCTGGATAGGAATCAGATTTTTACATCAGATATAAAATCATTTGATTGTGGCTTAGTGTGTGGCAAATGTATGATATAAATAACATTAGCCAGGTAGTCACATTTGCACTGTACTTCTAAGTTGCTGGAACATCTGTACCTAAAAATTGTTAAAAAAGGATGTATTAATATTAAACAGGCAGTGACCTCTTTTGATGTAGTTATTTATAGGATTTATGATATTTAAACAGACCATGGTTTTCAAATTTAAAACAAAAGTTTCTCATTAAAGAGCAAAACATGCTACTTATATTGTAACTTTGGTCAATACAAAGCACTGGAAATGTGTTAATTTGGCTCCCACAGTCTAAACTTTAAGTTAATAAAAGGCTAATAACCACCACCCCCCAAAACATCTGCCACGAAAAATCATGAATGGTGCATCCCTACTACTGTAAAACGACCCAAATAAATATCAAACATGTTCAGGTAGACGAGACAGTTCAACACTTGGTAAAGTCCAAGTATGCAATGATGACCATGACAGCATGAAGTTTTCTTGTCTGCAGTCTTGTCTAAATATTATTTCAAGGTGTCAAAAAGGGGTTACAGGGCAGAGGTTACGAAGCAAGAACGACAGAATATTCATGCTGGTGTACGTCCCTCAAAGGAAAAGAGGTTGACAGAAAGCGCCACACAAAAGACGAACAAAGAACAATCTTTGATATAAAACAGAACTGGAACTCAGCCCAGGGTTTTGAGCAAGACAGTAGGCAACCAGCACAGACAAACTCCACAAACGTTTTTTAAAGAAAGCTATTAGACAAATAAAAATCCTTAAAAAAATGAACACTTATGCCTGCATCTAAAAATACCAAAGAGTAGTGCTAATCCAACACTTTAGAATCATACACTATACAGAAGAAAGTCTCTATTCATACTGCATCATAGACTGAATAGGATATCAGAAAGTGATTTTAGTATCTATAGAATTTGCATTAGACTGGATCCATTTGTGATCGGACCGTTTGAGGTTTCGGAACATCACAATTTTCCAGGGACAGGGACATTCATGAATTTGTGTTCTTCGGCTTGCGTTGTTCTCTGGATTGTCTCTGTACTTTCAGGTCATTTGTTTCATAGAAAAATAGAATGAGGCATATATTGTGACCGCATGGCATAATGGCAAAAGTACTGTGATGATTACAATGATTTTCATTCTTTATAGCTTATAAATACGGTATCTACACAATAAGTAGTACAAAAATATTGGTGTTTTGTGGGCACTAGTGTTCTAAAAAAGAGATGCAAATTGATGTAAAAGGGTTTGTTAGAAACTGGTCAGGCACAATAAGATTGTCCTTGATTGTGTACTGGATATTTTTTCCCAATTCCAGTAAAGGATGAACAGTGCTGATGGCCGATGAGGAGACGGCAGGGGAGAAGAGACAGCATAAGGAGAGATGCACTTTGGGTCGTGTCCTTCTGCATGGACTCATCTACAGTTGCTGTCAGGCATGTTGTGTTGGGAGGAAGGAAATGAATGAAAAATTGAGGCAAAAAAACCCAAACAAACATGAGTGCTTAAGATTGTAGTAACTTCAATCCAAATCACCTTGTCTCCCTGTTACACGGCAAACAGAAAGGAGACTGTGGAGCCGCTGGAACTGAAATGAAGTCACGGCCTCGCCTTTATAAACAAACGTGGACACCAGAAGTGACCCTCCATCAGCAGCAATTTTTGACTGTTTGACCATTTTCTCTACTGCTTGCCACAGTCCTGGTAGATTTTAAATTTCCCTATGTTGTGTCACACTGCCATCAACAAAAACAACATGAAACAAGGAAGTGGAAAAAGGATGTACCACCACTTTTCTCCTGGAGCAGTGCTCCAGGTGGACCAGCTTCTTCATGACAGAAGATGTAGCTTCAGACAAAATGGCTGCAAAGAGCAGCCCAGTGTAGTACCAATGAGAGCCATAAGGGAGTGCTGTTCACCTTCCTTCTCCATCCTCTACCTGAGCTTGAGGATGGCATTCGCTTGTCCTATTTGGCATCGGAAAGTTAACCACTCGCAGTCCTTTCCCACATTTTCACTAATCCTTCAGCCTCTAAGAGAAGGTAGCTTGATTCTGAACTCCTGGATTTAAGGCAACATATGGATGTTTGTGTGAATTTAATAAATCTTTCTTTTAAAAAATGTACAAATTTCTTTTAATAATACAAAGCTATATGGCATAACCATTAAACGCTGTATAGAAAATATATAAATATGTATTTTTTTTTAATGTACAAGGATTTGTCAGCTCTGCACGCCGAAGTCTTTTCTTTTGTACTATTTCCTGCTTTATACAGGACAGCCTTCCAGCTAAAGCATCAGTCACTCACTTTTTTTTTTTTTTTTTTTTTAAAAAAAAGTCATTATATGCACAATTGCTATTTACACCAAAAGGGGTGAGGTGGGGTTTTACGCATGTCCAGCAGGGCTCATGAAGAGTCTGTGCAGGGTGAGGGGGGTGGAGGGTAGAGGTGATGTGAGTAACTGCGCTCGGTGTAAGGAGACGGTGGGCAGCTCTCGCAGTTCTCCTCGGCTGACAGGTACTGGCTGCGTGGGGTGGGGGGCGGGGGAAAGGGCTCCGAGTCATAGTTGAGGTCACTGGTGTAGCCTTTGCCTGCAGCACTGGAGACTGGTGGGGCCCGGCGCCCTGGTGTGTAGTCACTGTCACAAACATCTGTGCTGCATGGTGTGGTTGGAGGTGCAAAATGACGGTAGCTGTATGGCCTATAGCTGGGGAAAAAGGACAGGGTTTATAAAAATAATCATCAAATACAGCCGTAAGCAGTTATCTGCATGTTGAAAAGCCAACAAGCCCAATCTGGATACAGCAGAAGCGGGCCAAGCTACTGACAAAACTCAACTCCCAATGAGGCCTAATACACTACTATGAGTCTGTAGTTATAAGTGGCTTTTTATACCTTTTAGTCTACTTTAATCCTGTTTTTGGGGATGGTGGAGGCCTAGTGGTAGGATACTTGCCTCCGAACCAAAAGGTCACAGGTTCGAATCCTACCTCCAGCACCACCACTGGGTC
>JBBJLR010000133.1:26701449-26718991 GCA_037577145.1 Brachypetersius gabonensis | reverse complement strand
ACTTGCCTCCGGACCAAAAAGTCACAGGTTCGAATCCTACCTCCAGCACACCACCACTGGGTCCCTGAGCAAGACCCCAGGTTGCTCCAGGGAGACTGTCCCCTGTAGTTAGAGAATGGAAGTTGCTTTGGATAAAAGCATCTGATAAATGCCATAAAGTATCCTACCCACTGAGCTACCGCCACCCTATTATTAGTAATTCACTTAACTGTATAAATGCATAGTGCATTACATATTGAGCATCTGCAGGTTTTATTACATTTATTACATTTTATTATCTTATATTATCTTATATTGTTCTCTTTGTGTCTGTGCAGTTGTGACATAAGAAAATTCCTCTGGGTGGCCTAGTGGTTAAGGCATTCGCCCTGTGATCGGGTTCGATTCCCACCTCTGAGGTCCCCTGAGCAAGGTACCGTCCTCACACTCTGCCCCCCGGGCGCCGTGTTCCTGCTGCCCCCTGCTTCACTTGGTGAATGGGTTAAATGCAGAGGAATAATTTCGTGCTGTTCACACTGTGTGCTGTGGTGTGTTCACGTATGACCAGATCGTGACTTTCGCTAAAGTGTTCTGATTCTCATCACCCCTCCTTACCTGTAACAGGCCCTTTTTGAGTCTGTTCCTCTGTTCGGGCTTTGTCCCGGGACATAGCGTCTCTCAGCTCCCATACCTCTTTACTCAGTGAGTCCTGGGGCAGCAGTTGACTGACCCGCTCTAAAGGTGACAGGGGTCGCCTTGTCCTAAACAGAGAAGCCCCTCCTGAGAAACGTGAAAGTGTTGGTCCAGGTGGCCCCGGTGCATCTGCACCACCACCATCATCATTATCTCCTTCTGAACTTTTCCGACCTGTTCCAAAGCCCTTTAGACCACATGTCCATATTGCTGGGGGCGTCCTGTTATCAGCGCACTTGACGCTCTGCCTTAAATAGGAGGCCCAAACTCTGAAGCATCTTTGTGTCATTGTGAGAGGAACCCAGCTGAAATCAGGAAATCTTCAACCCCTGGAAAGAGATGAGAGTGTTAAACGGAATGTTGTGCACCAGTTATTCATCTGCAGTATAGATTTATTCCTCAGTTATCAGTGTCATCGTTGGTGCAGGAATGACAGCTTAGCCACCGTTCTCCTGTTACTCACCACCTCCACTGGGTCCAGAGGGCATCCTAGAACAGAGCTGGCCCTCCAGATCAGCCCGTTCAGTCTGTTTCTGTCCCCAGTGGAGATGCTGCTGCCGCAGCAGACACACAGTAATAAATGGCTACTACAGAGTCATAAAAAGTGGGTCCTTGAACAATAGACTTTAATTACCTATTAATATATATTTTTTAATACTGCACATTCTCTCATCATGCTGCTACAAACTGCACTGTTATATTTATCGTTCTGTATGGCTGCTACAAATTGCACAATTATATTTATTGCTGTTCTGCATCTTTGCACATCTCTGCTGCTATAATAAAGTACTGGTGAAATCCTGTATTTATCCACACTGTAGCTGGTGCAGTGAACGTTGTCTTGTCTTGTGTTGTTTAGTTGTTGCCCTTGTGTTCTTTTTCTAGCTCTTTGTCGTGTCTGCACTTGTGTCTTGTGTTCTGTTCTGTTCTTGTGTTGCACCGCGGTCCTGGAGGAACGTTGTTTTCGTTTTTACTGTGTACAGTGTATATATGGTAGAAATTACAATAAAAACCTACTTGACTTCACTCCCAAAGACCTGAGCCTCCGTAACCAGATGTCCAAAGTGTTACATGTTACTAATAGCTCCCTCACGAAAACTTAAACACAAAATTGTTGTGCATACTTTGCCTGATTCCTGATACATTGTTTTATGATAGTTTGTGTTTCAAAAAGAAGCTTTGTAAACATCTATTCTGGACAAAGATTTACAACCAAGGCATTATAAGACAAAATAATGCCCGAACAAAACATTTGTCCACTATTTTATCATCGACATTACATACAAACACAGAAGATGTGTAGATTCGCCAGTTGGTTTGAACAGTAAATAAAACCTTATTGACACTTTAGTTGATGTAGTGCCCCCTGGTTGTTTAGGTCTTAAAGAGTGCATTATATGCGCATTCATAAAAACTGAAAACCCCCTGTAATGAATATAATACAATAATGACTCAGGTGGAAGTAAAAGGAGTCATTAAAGTTCAGCTTGATTAAAATGCATGATATCCAAACACTTCAAGTACTCTCTCCAGAGCTGCAATGGGACTCTCTAGTACATCCATCATTACATGTAAACATGCTAGAGCCCCACAATTAGACATGTAAACAGCAGCAAAGCAGGATTTCTCAGTTTAGCCAGATAACATAAGCCAGGAGAAGATAAATAGCTAAAAAATAGGGGATTCCTATTGGTCAGTACAAACCTCTGGGCTTCAGTCAACTAGACTTGGGTAAATTGGTCCCCCATAAACATAATTAAAATAAAACAACTCCCACCCCCATTTACTATTTCTATTAATAATAACAAAAAGACCAAGAAATCTAGGTTTGAAAATTAATATAAGGAATTAAAATGGAACTGATCCAAAGAATACTCAGTCCCCCGCAAACACACTCCAAAAAGGATAAATGAAGCTGCATCTGGAGAATCAGAAGCTGATTTTACCCACCTGGGTTTACTGGGTCGAGTCAAACAGCTCCTAAAGGAAGGATATTATTCCTCTGAGTGATCGGAGGAGAAATGTCTGGCGACAACATTAACATACAGACTCACAGAATGTAAAAACTATAGCGAGAGCCCGAGAGTGAGATAAAGTTAAACCGGCATGACTCTAACAGGGCGCCGCCATGTTATTACACCATTATCGCGCGACAGAACCCTGCGGTACCGTTACTGACCATTAGGAGGCCGTTTTTTCTGTATATCACTCCTTCTGTTTATCACCCTTTCTTCTATACATCACCCTTTCTTCTGTATATCACCTCTTCTTTCATATACGCCCTCTTCTTCTATATACACTATACTGGCAAATGTATTCACTCACCCATCAGAATAAATTCAGGTGTACCAATCCCTTCCATGGCCACTGGTGTATAAACTTCCAGCACCTAGGGATGCAGACGCTTCTACAAACATTTGTGAAAGAAGGGGTCACTCTCAGGAGTTCAGAGAGTTCCTGCGTGGGACCATGATCGGATGCCACCTGTCCATTTCCTCACTACTAAATTTTCCACTCTCAACTGTCAGAGGTATTACAACAAAATGGAAGCGAATGGGAACACAGTGGTGCCACGTGAACTGATGGAGGTCACTGGCTTTCCGCAGAGTCGATCGCTTCAGACCTCCAAACTTCATGTGACCTTCAGATTAGCACAAGAACAACATAGAGAGCTTCATGGAATGGGTTTCCAGGGCAAAGCAGCTGCAGCCAAGCCATACATCACCATGTGCAATACAAAGCGTCAGCTGCAGTGGGGGTAAAACACACCACCACTGGACTCTGGAGCAGTGGAGACGTTCTCTGGTGTGATGAGTCATGCTTCTCTATCTGCCAATCTGATGGAGGAATCTGGGTTTGGTGGTTATCAAGAGAACGGTACTTGTCTGACTGCAATGTGCTGAATGTGAAGTTTGGTGGAGGGGATTATGGTGTGGGGATGTTTTTCAGGAGCTGGGCTCGGACCCTTAGTTCCAGTGAAAGGACTCTGAATGCTTCAGCAGACCAAGAGATTTTGGACAATTTCATGCTCCCAACTTTGTGGAAACAGTTTGGGGAGTTTGGGGACAAACCCTTCCTGTTCCAATAAGACCAGTGCACAAAGCAAGGTCTGTAAATACAAGGATTTGCGAGTTAGGCGTGGAAGAAGAGTGCTGACCTCAAACCGATAGAAAAGCTTTGGGATGAATTAGAGTACAGACTGTGAGCCAAGCCTTCTCATCCAACATCAGTGTCTGACCTCACAATTCTGCTTCTGGAGGAATGGTCAAAAATTCCCATAAACACACTCCTAAACCATAAACACACTCCTAAACCTTATGGAGAGCTTGCCCAGAAGAGTTGAAGCTGTTATAGCTGCAAAGGGTGGACCGACATAATATGGAACCCTATGAATTATGAATGGAACGCTCAAATGCGTGTAAAGGCAGGTGAGTGAATACTTTTGGCAATATAGTGTATCACCCTTTCTTCTATATATCACCCCTTCTTCTGCATATGGGGTGGAGGTAGCTCAGTGGGTAAGATACTTGTCTCCGAATCAAGAGGTCATGGGTTCGAATCCCACCTTCAGCATATCACCACTGGGTCCCTGAGCAAGATTGCCCTTAACCCTAAATTGCTCCAGGGAGGCTGTCCCCTGTAGTTAGAGCATGGAAGTCGCTTTGGATAAAAGTGTCTGCTAAATGCCATAAATTTAACTTCATATCACTCTATTTTCTACATATCACCATTTCTTCTATATATCCCCTCTTCTTCTACATATCACCCCATTCTTCCATATATCATCCCTCCTTCTACAGATCACCTATTCTTCTGCAATCCACTGCCGAGTAAAATAATCTCAGGACAAGATGTTATTTATCTTTTTGGTGTGTTTATTTACTTGTTTACAGTTTTTCTATTTGTCCCTGGATTGAAGACACGCCCACAGGGGGGTGTCAGGCCGGTGACGTCTCTCTGGGTCGGAGGCGCGTGCGCTGTTTCGGTGATACCCACGTGTCTCCTGTCGCGAGCACGAAGAGAGTGAGAGATTCTGGAGCATGGCGGCGGCGGGTGGCTGTGATTCTCTCCCGCGCGCCTTCTCCCCGCGGCGGGGCTGCCTTGCGGCGTGCGCGCGGGACGGGCGCGTGCGGCTCTGGGACACGGGTAGCGGCGCGCTACGGGGGGAGCTCGCGCCGTCCGCGCGCCTCAGCGCCGCCTGTTGCTGCGTGGCGTGGGGCCCGGCCCGCGCGGACAAGGTGCGTTAACCGAGAGCACAAACAAATTCACGCACTCACGGCGCGAGACACGGACTCTTACCGGAGCGCGTGCCGTTTAGAACCACATTAACCGCTCGGGCTAGGGAACTCTGCTGTTGCTATAGAGACGGGCTGAGGGAGCAGCTTTAGCCTGAAGCTAACAGAACAAAACTAAAAATCCATTTTACAGCCTCTTTCTTCTCAGGTCAGGGGTTTTAACGGAGCGAATTGAATTCGGTTACGGCGTGTGTGTCGGCCTGAGTGTGAGTGTGTGTGTGTGGGGGGGGGGTTGTGAGTGTGTGTGAGGATGTAAGTGCACTCCTATCTGCAGCGGCCTGTGTTAGCCTGCTAGCCGTTAGCATCCCACATGTGGTCGCACATGTTCGCTAAGATGGCTCCTGTGTGTTTTTCAGGCTCAGGAATATATTGTTCAGACACTTTGTGGAAAAGTGAATGCCCATGTCTTACTAACATCAGTGTGGTGGTTGTTTGTCGCCTCGGCTCGGTTGGTGATAGCGATCATTTTTGTTAAGTCCTTCTTTCAGCCTAGCATTCATACACAAGTTCTTATATGCACGCATGGGGTTAAGAAGTATTAGTAGCTGCAGTGTAAAATGAAAAGGTGTGGTGATATAAAGGGGCCAGTGTATGAGACATGTAGCTTTATCACAGGGTGAAGTTTTAAAGACACATGGTAGTAAAAATAATTGCTAGGGTGGACTTCTGAAGTTGCCTGGGAGTCAAGGTCCAGCAAATCATAGCAGCAGCAAATATCACTGACAAACTGCACCTTATTTCTGCTCTGATTTGGTTAGTCATGTATACAGAGCTGTGGTCTTTCAGAGGAGGTGATTATTATTTAAGCAATCGTGTTTCTAAGTTGGAACATTTAGGTTGTCTCTTAAAGGCCCCAGGGGCAGATTTGAGAGGTGTAGGGCATGCAGTGTATTACCTCCCCTCACACACAACTAGGACTGATTGCTGTATCAAAGGTTGCAGTTTTTGCAAAAGTAGACCATACCTTGTAAATATAACTAAGCCTCACTTATTAAATAATCATGGCCTGTCTTCTCTTTTAAAGTGTAGTAACTTGATCATTTTCTGAATGATACCCCTGTAAATCTGTGCCTAGAAAGTAACCTAAACATAAGTCCATTTCTCAAGATTTTGTCACATACAATACTAGTACATGTAGTGAAATGTGCACCAAAACATCCATATGGTTAAAACTAATCACTTCTATAGGAGCAGTGTATTCAAATAGACATTAGACATGCAAACAATGTTTAAAGTGTGAAAAATGTTATAGAATAGAATCTGTACTGTAAAGTGGAGTGTGCTGGTTGATGTAGACATAAATAAGAGACAGCAGGTGGGATACAGTAGGTAAAGAGTTTGTGTTAAACTTGTGATAAATGTAATAAAAGTACTTTGCATTGTTTTGTACTACTGGGGTAAAAAAAACAATATCAAGATGAATAACATTTTTGTGTGTGCAGGAGGGTCCTCAGAGGAAGAAGAGGAAATCAGAGGCAGGCCAGGCTGTGGAGCAGGCGGATCTGTTGGCGCTGGGCACAGCTGCGGGCACGGTCCTCATCTACAGCACGCTGAAGTGCGATCTCCACTGCACACTGGTATGATCCAGCCATCCACATGCTTAACAACTTGCTTCTGTTCTTTTGAAGTGTTTTCATTGATTTGAGGGGCTGAGAAAGTGTATTTAAAAATATACAATTTGCACATGAATGTGCCATTCGAATATCTGTGAGAGAATATTGAAAATAAAAAGCGTAAGTTACATCCGATTTAATGTTGCACTGATTTGAGAATTGGGCCAGTGCTAGTATATGGTATTTTCTGTCTACATTTTGCTGCTGATGTTGGCACATAGACATTTCTAAGCTGTCATCACCATTATATTCCCATTCGTTTTAATAGGCTTACAAATGAAGTGAAATATATAAAACGTAGACTTTTTTTAGCACTTTTTTTAGACTTTTTAAGAAGTCTAATCTTGCAGAGTACAATAAATAATACATTTGGTTTGACGCATCTGTTAGTATCTGTCCATTGGCACTGAAATGTACAATTCTGATCTAACTGTGTATCTCTACTGTTGGGCTTTATGGGAATAAACACAGTCAGAATAATAAGATTGATTTGACTTCAACTGTACGACATGTTTGTCGTCTTTTTTGCTCTTTCCAGCTTTCTGTCCCCATTTTGCTTATTCCTTCGGTCTCAGTATTCTTTGTAGTTTTATACACTCAGTAGAAAAAAACGTTCACTAATTCAAATCACCTGTTGGATCAATAAGTCCAACTCTTGTTAAAAGACTGTTTTCTGCTTTTTGCTATTTTTAGTCGTTACTTATACATTTAAACTAAAGTGGTTAAAACTCTCAGGATGGAGGGCATAATGAAGGTGTTAACAGCGTCCAGTGGCACCCAGAAGACTCGCTTCTCTACAGCGGCTCAGACGACACACACATCGTGGAGTGGGACCTTAAGACAGGCAAAACGCGCTGGTAAGACGCTCCCACTTTTACGCATCGTGTAGTTAGCGTTCTCAATGTAGCGTTTGAACTTATTAAACATGATGCTGGATTAAATTGTCAAATTTGCCCTAGGGTCTTCCAAACCTATGCTCTAAAACTTTAGTGTTATTGTTCAGGACATGAAGAGTGTGCTCTAAAAAACTTAAAATGTATCAAAGTTCTTTGGATTTGATTTCAACACAATTGCAATCTGGCGAGCATGACTTGTCATTTTTTGTATAGTTCAGATTTTATTGTGCATCTTTGGCGATGTATTTTTAAATTAACCTTTTATTGGCATGTTGTGTTCTGTGGTTATAGACTGATTTACTTGAGAGGAAAGCTTTTTCTGTAACTCTGAAATTAGTGTCTCTGGGAAGCAACATTAAGCTAGTTAGTCTAATCTCCTGGGCAGATACAACACTGTTTAAAGGTCTTGATATTTAGAGAGTGTTTAGCTGTGTGTTTCTCACCCCACCCAAAAAATATCTATTACTAGGGACAATGTAAATAACAGTGATTTTATGTATGTTAAATTTTCACGTAACCATTTCCACACCTGTTCTAATAGAAGCCCAGTATTGCTCGTAGATATCACTAAATACTTTTGGCTTGATCGGTTCATTATTAGATTAATTAGCTGTGCTGTTGATGGACTTTTAAATTTTTTTTCTTCATTGCAGAGCTTGTGGTGGTCTTACCAGCTCAAAACATATCAACAACTTTCAAGAATCTTTGATACCTTTAACTGCTTTCTTATTTGTTTTGCATTTATTGTAATAACTTGTGTATTTGTTGGCAGGAATTCACTCACTGCTCAGATAAACGACTGTAAACAGTTTACATAGGCACCTAAGAACTTTACTGTATATACTGCATCTAACCAAAGGTGTTGATTTGGTATTGTGTATACTTATCAGAAATAGTCTAATATGAATAAATGAATATAAGCAGCGCTATAAGCAGATTTTTTTATTACTTTCTTGGTCGAAGTGTGTCCAGTTTATTATGAATGTTGATGCTGATGACTACTGATGCTGATGTTTTGTTGGGGTTTTTTTCTCTCTTAGTAAATGGAAAGCAGACAGATCAGCGGTGACCAGTCTGTGTGTGAGTCCAGATGGTAAACTCCTACTTTCCGCTGGAATGACCATCAAAATGTGGAACCTGGAGACCAAGGAAGTGTACAGAGTAAGTCTAACACTTAATGTTCCCTCAATCCATTTTAGACTGTAGTTTGGACTGTTAGTTTACTGTACCAGTAAAGTTCTGGGTGAAAGCTGTGCAGATTTGTGTGCTACAGTATTTTCTGTCATATTGAATTTTAAGCTCCATGATTGTGTGTTCTGTTCGCAGAAATTCACAGGTCACTCCACCATGGTAACGATGCTGTGCTTTGCTGCAAACCGACCACCGGACAGCAACGGTCTCTATTTTGTTTCTGGAGCATCTCACGACAGACTTCTCAGTGTGTGGTAAGGAAAAACACCAGATTTTCTCCAAACTAGATAACTGTATAAACTGTATAAAACTGTATAAAAATGTGCATCCACACAGGGCTTTGTGTGTGTTTGTGTGTGTAAAATGCACAAGTTGCTATTCTCTCATGAACTATTACAGTACATAAGTGTGAGCTGTGCGAAATAAGAAACGCCTCCATATGTGTTGTGTTTGTAGAGCAGCTTGTCTTTAGTCTGTATTCCAGCAGCTTCAATCCTGATTCAGTTTCTGATGGGGTGCAACAGTCACACATGCACACACACTCTTGACTTATCACTGTTTAAATTGTTGCAATTGTAAAATAATGTCTGTGTTGTGTAATTTAACATTTCTGTGGAATAATACATTGTTTTATTTAAAATTTTCTCCAATCATTTACTTGTTTGGAATTTTGAATCCAGCGTAGTGTATAAAACAATAGTGACGTTAGTGACATGCACATTTTACACAGACACACTCCCACACATTTACAAAAGCAGTAACCAGAAAAAAAAATTGTGATCTCTATTTTTTTTCCCATGGATATTCACACACACTACACACTGCCTAAACATGCAGTCTCTTTCATTCTCAATTTTTCCTTTATTTTCCTTGATCTTTCGCTGGTTATACTGACCTTATTTGCCACAACAATTAGAAAACTATTGTTCCTGGAGTAAATTGTTTGTGCTGCAACTGCACATGACAAGAATATAAAATATAGTACAGGTCAAAATAAAACTTTTCAAAAATGCTTAGTAACAAATAGTATAACTATATACTAAATACACTATAAATGTACTGTATTGCAAACTCCTAAGACTGGGGTTGAGGATTGTTCCCTCTTACATCACACTTATTCCTCTGTGTGATCAGTGTTGAAATGGTGCTTTATTTTATCCACTAATCTACAGGCAGGTGCGATCTGATGGCAAAGACAAGAACTCAGTGGTGTCCTTCACCTTGACAGATGAACCCCAGCACATAGACCTACAGACCTCCAACAGCAAAGATGAGGTGAGACCTTTTTGTCCATGAGGACCTTTCTAAAAAGACTTTCCAAGTCTCTGAGAAACCTACCATTACAATGCTCATGTGCACAAAATGTTACCATTTTTAGTAGTTTAGGGCATATATATGCTTTGTAATCTGTTGAGCACAATATGATTGTTTAAGTAATGGTATGAGATCAGGCTGTGTTGCGTGTACGTGCTTTTCACTGTTTTATATCTGTTCTGCAGGCGGTGAGGTTAGCAGTGGTGTGTAAGGACGGGCAGCTTCACCTCTTTGAGCACTTTCTCAATGGGTGAGTGTGTTTGCTCACCTACCACAGCCATTCTGTAACATAAAGAAACCTTCTCCTCCTAGTGCCCTTCACCTGCCCAGTAGGTTCTCAGTGTGTTTGGTTTGGATGGGTTTGGTTTTTTGTTTTGTTTTTGTTGTTACTGTTGCTGATTTGAAATACTGTTTAATTGGCATAATTTTCTCTTTGTATTTCCTTACAGGCCTTGTAAAAAGCCTTTGTCTCCAGTGTGTTCGGTGCAGGTGTCGGGTGTTGGAAAAGGGGAGGGTGAGACGCCTGTACCCGTACCCTTGCTGGCTGCCTCTCTGTGTACGGACAGACAGAACCTCCTTCTGGCCTACGGGAACCACCTGCAGCCCGTCATAGAGAAGATGGTCAGTAGCTATGAGACAGAGATATATCTTATCCTTAGTCTGCCACACATAATGGAGTTTGGTCGTATGGTGTTTAGATGCAGAGCTTTGCTGTTACTTAAAAGAGGCATGTGTACAGTTCTAGCTCGTTGTTGTTGCCCATATTCCTGAACCTTTGTTTGTCCATGAGCACCAAATACCCACAAACGTATAACTTAGAAAGCATCTTAACAGATAATTATTTCAAATTGATCAGGAGCCACCTATTGATTCTCCAAGCTTCTCAAAACTCCTGTAAGGGAAGTTGTTCATTAGAACAGTCACAGTGCAAAGCTTGCCGTTACAAATTCTGGTTATTGTAGGTGACAGTTCTCAGCTTACTGAGACTACTATGTTGCAACTAAACATTATGAGTCAATATGCCTGCCTTTTTATTAGGCCCTGTTTTTTTGTGCTTTACTAATCTGTTTCTAATGTACAGATTAAGCCTATGGATAGTTTAAGTAAGACTTTTGATGATAAATCACAATTGTCATGGCTGTTTAGTCCATGACCAGTTAACAATCCACATGAATTGACATGGATGGAGTTTGCATATCTCAGTTAGTAGAATCGATCTTATCTGCATTTGAGTGTGGTTTACTACAATGTGTACGTCGAAGGTAAATCTAATGTTGTTTTTGTGTGTTCCCACAGCCTATAAGTACGACAGAGAGGCACGTGTGTTTGGTCCGAGACTTGCACACCACACTATCACTTTCTGTTGAAGCTGCAGTGTCCAAGGTAATAACCTACAGACCCCTGAGTCTGTTTATTTAGTTACAAAGCTGCTTAATGTAATTCTTTTTGGGAAGAAACATGTTCTTTACCAACAAGCTTTTGATACAAGGCAATTTTCCCCCCTCCCAGGTGAAGACGCCCATTGTCAATGAGCAGAAAAGTAAAGTCCTAATACCAGGACTTCCTGGGCATCAGGCACCAATCAAAGCAGCTCCCAGCCAATCAGGGAAGAGGAAGCAGGGCTCCAGTGCTACAGAGGTATGACCTGAGACAGTTAACACATTTACTTGTTTTTTTGTGACTCGTTTTTGTTGCTCACCTCTTCCTCGCGATGTTCTCTGTAGATGACGATAGAGGAGCGGTTGGAGCAGATCGAGTTGAGTGTATCGGGGGGTAAAGGTGGGGGTAAAGGCCCATCTTCCTCTCTTCAGACGGACAGCTTTGCGGTCCTTTTGGTGCAGGGCCTGGAGAGCAAGGATGAAAAGATCCTTAATGTGAGTATTGGGGCCCACAAGATACTGTTGTACTAGAACAATAAGAACATTATTAGCTGTCCTAGACCTTTTAGGACATGCCATTTATCATGTGTATCCAGACAAACACTTTTCCCCAGGTCTACGGGAACTGTGCTATATCTAAAATGTACTGTGATGATACAGAAGTTGCAGCACATTTTGATGTTCCAGTGTGTCTCAGTTCGATAACGGAGTTTCTGACTCAATTCTGTTGGCACAGTTTATGGCTGATTGTCCCAAAACCGCGAACCAGTGGAACCGCTTTCATTATATTTTGGTCGTTGACATTTTTTCATAGACTTGTTTGAGTTTTTCCCTAATCAGGGTACAGGGCACTTTATTTAGTGGGAAATCCTTTGTGCGCGGTTCCCTGTGCCAGTGGAAAAGTGCCAGTAGATGCCCAGTGTTCCACTGACTTTGCATTATTTAGTCAACTGTGAACTTAAAACAACGGAAATGCTTTGATTAATATTAGTGTTAAGTTGAGCCAGTTTTTCAGCATCAAATGAATTTGAAAGCTACATTTGTTTGGTGAACCACCAGCAGCACTGCAGTTTAGTCCAGGACGAGATCTGATCATGTCTATAGTACTGGGCCTAAGTGTTAAATGTACTCTCATCCATTTACCTAACTTGGAATATTAACGTTACCATCTATGTCATGGTCTTCCTGTCCGTTTGAAAATTGGCTCTAGTATGAAACAGCTGTGTGGAAGCGTTGAAGAATTTCAGTTTAGCCAGAAAGCTTACATTCAGATACCTGACTGGTTTATGTTTAGAGAACCTGTTGAGTTTTACTGAGGAACCATCAAAAGGTGTTGCTCTTGTGGGAAGTACATCTTTTGTCTTTTTTCTCATTCCAGAAAATCTTCCAAACAAAGAAAGAAGCCTTGATAAAGAAAACGGTTGCCCGGTTGCCACCTCCGGCTGTCTTGCCACTAGTGGAGGAGGTGAGGCACAGACTTTTTTATTATTATTTATTTATTTATTTATTTTGCTGACCATATTTGATTCATGCTCGCCGTAACCAACATTTGTGTGTCTTTGTAGTTGTCGAGGAGACTTCAAGGACACCCATTCGCGTAAGTCAACTGTTCAAATAGTTTTTTATAACAGTGTTTACAATGAAAGTTTCATTACATTGTTTTATATCTTTCTGCAGGGCAATACTTATGGTCCAGTGGCTGAAGGCAGTTTTGACACAACACACGTCATACTTGTCATCAGTAAGTGTGTCTGTGTGTTAGCTTTTGTCAATCTCTGTTTGTTTTTTTTAACATTTTTTTTTTTTTTTTTTTCTGTGGTTCAGCTCCCGGACCTGGTATCTCAGTTAGGGATGTTATACCACATGATTGAGAGTCGGGTGAAGTTGTACCACCAGCTGACAAGACTTCATGGAAAACTCTACCTGGTCATGACTCAGGTACCACAGACAGACTCTTTCCTCATGCTTTTCTGATGGACTGAAGAGGTTCTCTTTCGCTCCCTGGGAAATGCTGTAATTGTTTAAGTATGTAATAATGGCTGCATATGGTAATGGTACAGGAATGATAAACCTGTGACAGCTACAAGTTTACCAGTGATGCACAGGAGTTAACATTCTTTCCCAAACCCAAAATATAGTTAGACAACATATTTTTAGAAATCATTTATTGCTGATTCTTCAATAGGACATTAGACTAAATTAAAACTTTCGAAAATGGTTTGTGTACGCTCATTAAATCCAGTACAGTAACCACATGGTTTTTGCACAGTTCAGGAGTCGCGGAATCAGTCTTGCGCAGATATTTTCTAAGAACCGAACCAATAGTTGTATGCAGAAATCCCCACAATAAAGCGAGAACTGCAAATTTTTTTTTTTTTTTGAGTTTTTTTGTTTGTTTTTGCTTTTTTGTGCCTTTTTTTGCATTTAAGTTCTAGATTATAATGAAAATTATAATGTACAAATAGCATAAATAGTAATCTAAGTACAACTTCAGCAAAATTTCCAAAATTGGAAACTGACTTTCTGGTTAAAGCAGGCTCTGTACAGCAACTGACCTCAACGGTCTCTTAATTTAATTTACAGTAATAAAAATAGAGCTTTAAGAAAAAACAAGTTAACCACCCCAATGGAACTGGAACCGTAGCTGAATTTCTGTTAACATTTGTCACAAATTATTTTTCTTAATTTAGCACTAAAATATATGAATTATATGTTATCATGGAATTTAAGAAAAGAATCGGAGGACATCTGCAGTATTTTAATTCTAGCAATTCTACAGTTTAGATACGGTTTACCTTTACATTTTATTTAAACTGAGTTAAACTGAGTTTAAATGGAATTAGTGTTCTGGGAACCTATTTGGGGGCGTATTTTTGGGTTAACACTATAAAAATGGACAATTTTAGTCCTTTTAAAAAAAAACAAAAAAAACCCCCCGCATTTTTCACTATAGGCTGGTGGGGAGTTACTGTATTCTCGGCAGCAGTCATTGATCTTGCCAGACATTGTCTTTAATTTTTTGTCCTTTTTTCCATCTGGCTTTTTTGCTGGCTGAAATTTTGATGCATCCTCACAAATGACAAAAATACATATTAAAGTACTGAAACCCATGTTTTTTTCCTCCACTAGGTGGCGACAAACAGCAGTACCCCCAAATCTGCTGAACTGGAGAACACAGCCAAGCTTGTGTATGAGGAGGGTAAGACATCATGTCCCGGTGTCTTTTTTTTTTTTTGTTAGTTTTTTTTGTGGTTTTTTTTGTTGTGGCCTGTTTTTATTGCCTGATTTGAGGCTCATAGTCCAGTTCTTATCCCTTAGTTTAATCTTAACTGTAATTGCGTAAAGGACTCATTTAATGTTGAAAATGAAACCAATTACAACAGGAGGTTATAACAAATGGCTCCTTAAGCCGTAACCAGAGTTTCGGAAAATGACATGTAAAAATGTATTGTGACTGCTTTTGGCAGCCATAATTAAAACTAGGCCTTTTCTGTTTTTGAGGAACCACCAACATCTATTTGTGTTTAATGTCTTTATATTTGGCTGCTTTGCAGAGTCATCAGATGAAGATGAAGACTCAGGAGCCGAAGGACTCCATGAGGAAGACTCTGATGTAAGACAAAAAAATTAAACATTTTGTACGGTTTATTTGAAATCTCTCATTTTACACATTGTAGCTTTACAAACTTGGTCCACTTTGAAAATGTTTGTAACCCGTAACACTGTGCTGCCTCTGACAGAGCTGGGAGGAAGAGGAGGAGAGTCAGGAGACGATGGATGTGACGGAGGACGGGGAGAATCATGCAGACAAGGATGGTGATGATGAGGATGACAAAGATGAGTCCAAAGTGAATGGCGATTCGGACTTGGACCCTGAGAATGAAAGTGAAGAGGAGTGAAAACGAACAAAGGAAATTTAAAAAAAAAAAAAAAGGATCCAGGAAAATTTATATTTCGTTTTATTTTTCGTTTTCATTTTATTGTAAAAAAAATACCACAAAGGTTGTTTTATAGAGTTCCAGCAGCCACTGAGTCTCGGACTAAGAGAGGCTGCTTTCCCGGGATGGTCACTCGTGTGTCAAAACTGACAGCTTGACCAGGCTGCGAACTGCCCAGCAGAAACGATTAGCTACTCGCTGTTCTTTTGACTCCTGTTTGCCGCCCTCCAGCCCCCTGTTGCCTCCCACCCCTCACTCCCAGTAACTGTACCACACCTTCCTTTAAGTGTGGCAGGAGTGATGGTCAGGGCTCAGGCTGTGTATTGTATCAATTTACAATATGTGCATCCGTTGAGTGCGCCGTGTTTAATGGGTCTAGCTGCTTTAACACAAACATTTTCCAAGTAGTTTTATTTCAAAGTTCTGTAAATTTACCAGTTACTCTGCTTGGTTGTATGTTAAACCAAGATCAGGAAAATGCATTACAGAAGTCCTGGGTCAGGGGGAAAAAACTGCACCAAAATCAGTCTGAATTGTAATGGCCATTTGGAAGACCACCGCGTTTTGGTGAGAAACTTTGTCTGAGGCGGCTTTAATGGTACGGAATTCGTTCTGTTCCAATTGTGGTTTTTTAAAAAACCCTCTCTCTGTATATTTCACAATACCAAGATCACATTGGGTCCAGAAATTGCAGCAGTTTGCCGACCATTGATCAGATTTTTCCAATGTGTCCGTCAATACAATCCTTATGATGTGCCTTTTGTGTTTCCATCTTTCATCGTGTTCTTTTCTTTCGGTTCCCTCCCCGTGTGGCTGCCTGCAGTGTTGGAAGGGGTCCGCTCCCCTCAATGACAGCTAGATGGTGAGCTTAAGAGTGCAAGTCGATGTGAACGTTGCATACTGAAGAGTTAATTCACATGTCTCTCAGAGCTTCGAGACGTGCTTGATGCTCCAAATGTGGTTGCTTTGAAATAATTGTCAACCATAACCTTTTTTTCATGCAAACTAAATATCAACGACTGTTGTACAGTTTAAATGAAATAAATTCTTTTTTTTTTTGGTTCTTGGACGTTGTCTGGATTCATTTAATATCCAAATTCAAGATCTTGTATTTACTCAGAGCCTCATGTCTTGACTTCATCCTTCATCAACACGTTTTGCAAAAGGAGTCCCAGTTATGGCCAGAATTCTCCCCCTCCTTAAGTGGAAATACACTATATTAAAGATTTGGGACGCCTGTTTTTCAGGCTTTGGGCTAGTCTTCGCCAGTTTGAAGAAGAACCTTTTCAATTCCAGCAGGACTGTGTTCCAGTGCACAAAGCGAGCTCCATAAAGACATGACTGGAGGAGTTCAGAGTGGAAGATCTTGACTGGTCCTGACCTCAACCCCATCCAGCACCTTTGGGATGAACTGGAATGGAGATTGTGAGTCAGACCTTCTCCAACATCAGTGTCTGACCTCATAAATGCTCTGCAGAATGAATGGACACAAACTCCCACAGAAACTCCAAAATCTTGTAGAAAATCTTCCAAGAAGAGTGGAAGCTTTTATAGCTGCAAAAGGAGGGCCGACTCCAGATTAAAGTCTATGGATTTGAATGCAATGTTATTAAAATGCCTATTGTAACGGTCAGGTTACAGTGAAGTCCAAATACTTCAGTTTCATAACCCTGCCAGATGGCTCTTGCCAAATAAGGCACCACAATCTCAATATCAGTCTCTGCAATATTGATTTCATAAAAGGTTACACTATGCAAATAAGCCTATAACATTTTTCTGGCAGGGTGACCAATCACGGCTCCATGTGCGTTACTGGGTGTCCTGATTAATCAAGGTCTTCATGTAATGCAACAAAAATCTCATTTTAACCGTTAAAGGTGTTGGTGAATTGGTGCATGAATGGGTGTAGCTAAACTGCTGTAGCCAGAAGGAGGAGATAAATTTATATGTGTAGGTCTGTTTTGAAAAAAGGCTGTTTCTGCAGCTTAGTTTTCATTTATGGGCTGTATAGACGGAATAGTAAATGCACCATTTAAAACAATGTTTACAGGCCTGAAGCTTTTTTAATTCCAGAAAAGTGATTAGGTACTTTAACCCATTTAAGCCCAAAGGCAACAATTGGTGCCGGTTTTTTTATTTTTTTATTTTTGAAGCTCTAAAAGTGTTGGTTTTGGCTTTGGGCAGCTAATGCAAGTTAAAAAAAATTAAAAAGAGGTTGTCTCCCCTAAATTGTATCAATGTCAT
>JBBJLR010000133.1:26664595-26682665 GCA_037577145.1 Brachypetersius gabonensis | reverse complement strand
CTCTCTCTCTCTCTCTCTCTCTCTCTCTCTCTCTCTCTCTCTCTCTCTCTCTCTCACTCACACACACACACACACACTCGCGCTGTTTCTCTCTCTACCTCACTCATACGCCGCGTTACTGCGTATTCTGCGTATTCTGCGTATTCTTCCGCCGTGTGCAACCAAACTAGTTACGGGAGGCGCGTCATAAACTCGAACCGTCGCATGTCGAGGCTGTCGACCACCTATAGTATAAAAAGTACTTTATACAAATAATAAAACATATAAATACATTTTCTGGGGAAAAAATAACACCATTGCAAAAATGTTCAGTTTCTCAGGTTTTATCTTTTATAGGTGCAAGTATTTTCCAAATAAAATAATGATGTTTTTTAAAGCATCATTTTAAAGGAAATTACAAGATATCAGCATAAGAGAAAAGATAGTGTTTATAGAACTTGAATATTCCAAAGAAAACAAAACTCTTGTTCACTCAAACAAAATGGCAATTATTGGCAATTTTGCGATCCAACTGGACTTACTGCAAGAGGAGAGCGTTTATTACAGCAGTGTTTTATATATTTCCTCATTAAATAAGATTTGATTCAGGTGATCACCTAATCATTACCTTATAAAGTAGAATGCCATGCTTGTGTAGGAATTTAACAGACACTGTTATGGAATGGTTGTCATACTCATAGAGATGCTGATGTAAAAATAAATTGCAGTGGTTTCTTTTTTTTCTGGAGCTGTACAGACACATTGCACAAAGTTCAACTCAATTTTATTTATATAGCGTTTTTACAACCAGGATGTCTCAAAGCAGCTTTACATAGTCCAGGTCCGAGCCCCTGGTGAGTAAGCGGAAGGCGACAGAGGCATGGAAAAACTCCCTCAGCTGGAAGAAGAAACCTCGGGAGGAACTAAGACTCAAAAGGGGAACCCGTCCTCCTCAGGTCAACCCAGATAGAAAGGAACGAGAATAATAAATAAATAACAAGAGAAGGCCTTAATGAACAGGATTATAGGTATATATTTGGTTTGACTAAGTGTCCAGAGAGATAAATATAGTTAAAAGAGGACCTGAGAGTCCGTAGTCCATAAACATCAGGCTTAGCAACAACCTCCGTTGGAGCTGTAGGCAGCAGCTTCCCCAGTTTGGGGACGGGCCAGAGTGGACCTGGGACCAGTCGAGGGCAGTTTCCCATGGTGATCAGTCCAGCAGATGTGGAGCAGGTCCCCTCGGAGAAAACAGAGGAGAGAGTTAGTTCTGTTTAAATTTGCAGAAGATTATTTATATCTGTGAGGAGTGCAAGTTAAGACTTCGGCATCTCTAGCTAGGAAGGCAGAACAGAGAGGTATGATGGGTATGAGAGTGCCCTGAGTGGCACCTTCACTCCACAGTCAGGTCAACAAACCTGAGTGAATGTGAGGAGTGGTGGGGCAACATTAGCAGTGTCCCAGTTTACTTGAATTCTATGTGACCAATGCCTCCCTGCTCTACACATTTTTTAAAATACAAAACCCCCTGAATGTTCTTTGGTATAGCATTCCAGAGCTTGGCGGCTATATATGAGAACTCTCTTCCCCCTGCTGAAGCTTTCATAATTATGGGTACAAGTAAATAGTCAGCACCTTGAGATCTGAGTGACCGTGGAGGCTCATAGTAAGAGATAAGTTTACAGAGGTGATCAGGTGCGAGGCCATTTAAGGCTTCATATGTCTTTTTTTGTCTCAAATAACTCTTGCTTATGTTATGTTAATCTTTTGTTAAAGGGGCCATTACAAAGTTTAACTTGCCTTCAGCACGTTATGTGTCACATTAGGTAGTAACCCGCACCCCTAAAACTCATCAGAAATAGCAATTTTAAATCCATTTTGCATTTTCAGCAATCACTGTTGCCACACTACAGCATTCATTGCACAAATACATAAATTAAAGCATCAGGAGCCCCCTCCCACTCCGACAGAGATACGCCATATAGACTTATCAAGACAGGAGTGATGTTTAGGTTATTAAAGGCATGGTGTTTAGGTTACTCCAGGCGTGATGTTTCGTTTACTACAGGCTGATTATTTCGGTTATTATAGGTGTGATGTTTAAGTTGCTACAAGTGTAGTGTTTAAGTTATTAGGGGTGTGGTGTTTGTTACTACAGACACAGTGTTTAGGTTATTACAGATGTGTTTAGTTTATTACAGACGTGGTGTCTAGGTTATTACAGATGTAGTGTTTAGGCTACTACAGACACAGTGTTAAGGTTAATATAGGCATACTGTTGTTGTGTTTAGGTTATTACAGACATGGTGTGTAGGTTATTACAGATGTGGTGTTCAGGTTATTCCAGGCATGGTGTGTAGGTTATTACAGATGTGGTGTTTAGGTTACTACAGGCATGGTGTTTACGTTACTACATGTATGATATTTAAGTTATTACTGGTGTGGTGTTTAGATTATTGCAGTTCGGTTGTTTAGGTTATTATATGGGTGGTGTTTAAGTTGCTACAGGTGTAGTGTTTAAGTTAATGCAGGCAAGGTGTTTAGGTTACTAGCAGTACTGCTTGTAACTTCTCTCTGAATTGGCTCGCTAGTGGGAATACACACAGAGACACAGCTGCTTTTCAGGTTTGGCCTAGGCTCCTTTACTTTGAGTGAAAGGTAATCTTAATGCTTCAGCAGACCGAGGCATTTTGGACAACACCATGCTTCCAATTTTGTAGACACAGTTTTCTATTCCAGCATGACTGTGCTCCAATCCACAAAGCCAGGAACATAAAGACATGGTTGGAAGAATTCGGTGTGGAAGAAGTTCTCGTCCAATATCAGTGCCTGACCTCATGCTCTACAGAATGAATGAGCAAAAAAAATCTTGGGGAAATCTTCCAAGAAGACTGTTTTAGCTGAAAAGGGCAGGAGCAACTCCCTACTAAACTCTATGTTTTTTAATGTAATGTCATTAAAATCCCTGCTGGTCTAATGGTCAGCCATCCCAATATTTTTTTCTATATAGTGTATGTATGTACAATTCAGTTGTTCACTGATTTTTTCTTAGAACCGAACTAATAATTGTTCACGGAACACCTCGCAAATTTACGGAAACCGCAGATATCCTCTGCATTTTGTTTTTGTGGCAATATATAAATTTTCATGCATTTTACTGCTAAATTATTACATAAAAATATAATTTATGTACATTATATAAAAATATAATGTACTGTCAGAAAATACTAAGAACGCATGTCTTGGGATGGTGAAATACCACTGTACTCAGAGGCGGGTGATCTGCAAGTAGCCAATCTGAGAGCGTTAATCATTTCTCCTTGCTTCTGATGCAGGAATGCAGTCCAGCATTCCTGCATCAGAACAGTTTCTCAGAGTTTTGCTGAGTGTTCTTGTGTTTTTCGTTTTGTTCTTCTAAAACCCCTGTATTTTTATTACTGTAAATGTAATTAGATTATTGCTGTATTTACCCTGCTAGTACCAAAGAAAACAACACCGCATACCAAAGAAAATGAATTACAGTCTACATAGGGGTAACATCAGTATTTCATATTCTAGCACTGTGGGAAATGGCAGTTCAGTGCATCACACATACAGGTATACCTTAAAATTTTTTTAAGGGAAATGTATTAAACTTAAAATAAGTTTAAAATAAAATGAAAGTGTTTTAGGAGAATATTTGGGGGCATATTCATATTTTTACACCATAAAAACATTTTTTTTTTGTTTTTTTTTTACCATATCACAAATTTGCGTTTTTTATTCTTGGGTGGTCTTGGAACATAAACGCGGTGAATGTAGTGGTTTACCATATACACACACATTACCAGCCTACCCTCATGTTCCCACCCTTAGATGTAATATTTCCCACCTTCAAGATACATCAGATGATGGGCATTGTTTTAGTCTTTAAATATCTCAATCTCTTTTGTGGCACTGCTGCAGGAGGCAGGTAGGCATGATTACAGCATATGTAGTGCTGGTTACATTTTTACATTTATCTCAATTAAAGTGAATATGTTTTGTGTGTGAGTGTGGGGTGAACTGCTGGTTTTCATTTTGACCCAATAATAATAATCATATTCAAAGACATTTTATTTTTTGCAAGAGAAAAAAATGACATGTTTTCATCAACTGAATTACATCAACTGAAATCCTTGGAAAAGGCAACAAGTCACAAAAACAAGACCAAACCATTACCATCAACATAGAATGATATAAAATATAAAATGAATGAGAGAAAAACGAAAGGGTTTGTGTAATCTGGCTTATTGAAAGTGAATAGCAAGTCACTGCGCTGCATGCTAGTGTTGTGTGGAGGTGAGGGGCTGCGGCCATCTTGTGGGCAATAATCGCAGTACATCAAAAAAAATGCTGACCATATGCTTGCCACAATATTCTGCCTCAGACAACATCATTGACTTTTACTGGCTCTCAGTCTTACAAACGTGCACACACAGCTACTCATTAAGAAAAGTTTTTTTTATCAATGCAAATAGTGCACAGCCTGTGTAATGTACCTTTAACAGAATGTATTCATTCAAAATGTGAGAAGGACAAAAACCAGAAGTGCGCCACATGGTGAACTTTGCATCGGTCAGTGAGATTCGTTTCGGTGATCTGTGCAATTAAATGTTAATATCGTGAAGTGAAAGGAAAGCAAGAGGGACCAGACATACAGCATACAATTAATACCGTTTGAAGAGTGATCATTTCAATCAAGGGAACAGTGGTAATGTGTGTGGCCATGTACTTGTACAAAGGTGCTTTTAGTATATATAAAACAGAACCAAATATGCTCTGAGAGTTATTGATTTTTCTTTGAGGTTGCCCAATTGAATCGTAAATCATCACAACTTAAATTTTGATAGAATATTGTCGCCAATACAGACCAAAAAGGATGGGACAACTGAAGCCTCTGAAACAAGTGATTATGCATCTGTACTTCCACACTGCAAACGTTGATTGCCTCTGTTTTTGCACCATGAAAATAACCACTGTGTTATGCCTTATTGTAGCAATGGATGTCCATCAGAATGATAGTCTTTAACTCTAAATGTTGAGGCTTCCTGAGTTCATTGTATTGCTTTTCATTCCCTGCCCTACCTCAAACCAATCGTCTTTCCTCAGTCTTCATCTTGTTTCAACTTCCATTTCATTGGCATCTTACAGTTGCAACACTTTATGTGGGGGAACAAATTCATTTTCTTAATCAATAAAAATGCCCTATATATCAAAATACAGTATTTTTTTTGTTCCAGTATGTGGACAGAAAAAAAAATACATTTTAAATTCAGAAGGATTGTCTCTCTGTTTCTTTCAGATATAGGTAAGAGTTTGGTCAGGCTTCAGATTTCATAGTGCAGGTCATTGAGCTCCAGTCTCGTGTAGTGTCTCCTGTCAAAGGATTCCATGGCTTTGCGGCCCACAATGGCTAGGACCAACGTGAGGCAGATCAGCGTGACCACCACCGCAGCCACTAGGCTGTTCTTCCATGTCATTTGGGACCTCTTGGCTTTACCTGGGGCAGAGCCCACAACTGGAGGCACCAGAGTATCTGGGCCTAAAGCTGTATCCTTCAGTTCATTCTCCAGCTCTACAACCACTACAGTTGTCCTTTCAGTGGTTGCTGTGGATGTAACTGTGGTTGTTGTTGTAGTAGTAGTACTTTTAGTAGTTGTGGTGGTGGGAATAGTAGTAGTTGAAGTAGTAGCAGCAGTAGTGGTAGTAGTAGTAGTAGTAGATGTAGTAGTGGGAGTAGTAGTAGTGGGAGTAGTAGTAGTAGTAGTAGTAGTAGATGTAGGTGAAATGGTGGTTGGTTTCTGTATTGTGGTTGTTGGTTTGGTGGTGGGAACTTTTATGATGGATTTCCCAGGTTGGGGTTCTGGTCGTTTTGGTGGTTTTACAGGCTTTCTGGAAGGCTTGATTGGTTTTGCTGGTGGCTGTGGTGGCTTTGGTGGTTGGGGCGATCGTGTAGTAGTTGTGGTGGTGGTAGTTGTTGTTGATGTTGAAGAAGGTATCTTTGTGGTTGTACTGGTGATCACTGTTGTTGGTGGTGGTGGTGTGGTGGTGGTGGTGGTGGTGGTGGTGGTAGTTGTTGTGGCAGCAGGAGTGCTAGGTATGATTACATCTGGCATTGTAACCAGGACAAAGGCAGGCTCAGTTGGTGGCCGTATGGTGGTGGTGGTTAATGTAGTTGTAGCTTGAGTAGTGGTGGTTGTGGGTGAGTTTGTTGTTGTGCTGGTTGTAGTGGGTTGTGTGGTACTTGTGGTTGTGGTGGGCTGGGTTGAGATTGCCATCATGTTTGTTGGTCTTGTTCTTGTTGTGGTTGGCTGAGTAGTGATTGGCCGCTTTGTCGTAGTAGAACGAACAATGGGCATGACTGTCGTTCTCCCAATTCCTTTCGGAGTAGGACGTATCACGTCTTCAAGTTCACAAAGCAATAAAATATAATCATTTATAATCATTAACTGCAATTGTGAAACAATCATCAGCAAAAGAGAAAAGAAATAGCGAGATCTACTTGAGGGCTTGAGGAGCAATTAATTTAAACAGTTAATCTAAAGATTATGAATGATATTACCTGAGTGTAAGACGTAAAGAAAAATTCATTCTCTATACTGAGTTTTTTAACGTTTAGATTTCTGCTTTTAGAAGGGAAAATTACCTTTGGAAATATCATAGGTGTTGATACCAGGCTTGGCAGCCACCAAAGGGCAGTCTTGCTCAGTCTCACAATGAAACAGGTAGCAGTTGTCAGCGCCAGGTTGGCTTGATGGCTTATACACAACCATATTACACTTTATACCTGTGGCAGAAAATGGGTGAGAGTTAATCCAGGTCTTTGGGTCCCTCAATACTGCTTTAAACACAGATTAAAAGCAAGAATTTGGTTTGACTGACCGTCTAACAGCTAACAGCATAAATACGTCTAACAGCATAAATCAATTTTTTTACATAAATTGATTTTTTTAGAAATCACAGCATGTATTATTTGATCATGCAAGTAAAAAAAAAAAAAAAAAGTTGTAAGTCTGAGAAGCACATGCCTCAACTGTAAATAAAAATACTAAAACTATCAGAGTGACAATGGCAGTATATTTGTCCCTCACATTTACTTTGAACAAGATAATAGAAACGACAGCTTGGACAAATGTCAGTGAACCATTCTCTCAAAGCACTCTTTGAAGTATCAGTCAATTAATGCTTTGATGCATGTGTATAGTTTTCTTTGCTAAATGTTGTGTATCTATTTTTAGCAATATTAGCTGACACATTATGCAAACACATTTTCACTTCTCCAAAATGCTATTAATCATAACGTAGCACTAATATTTCTTCTATATATTAAGGCCACTCCCAACAACATTTTACATCATAACATTTAGAGGGCATGTTCTGTGGATAAGTACACATCCTCTACAGAAACCACACTTCTGCACATTTATTGTTGCACTTAATGTAAAACTAAAAGAATGCTTAAGAAAAGCCTTTAATGCATTTTGAAATGAACTCTTCAGCAAGCTCATCTTAGATGAAACCAAGATTTGGTCTTCAGTAACCTACCTGGTGCCACCTCTTCTGAACAACAGGCCAGAATACAGTCCTTCTCTGCTTGTTTCACCTTAGAATTTGTTATGGCCCTGTTACGTTCCACAGTTACACGTACATTCACAATGGCATCTCGATGCTGTCTAGAGTAACACATCTTCCCACTGGAGCCCAAGGCAGAATCACTGGTGTGGAGAAAGAGCAAAGACACGAGCAGCACTACAGCTGCCTTGTAGGAGCCTTGGTCAGCCAGTGCCATGGCTTTAGGGTTCAGGAGATACAGAAGGTTCTCAGAGACAGTAGAGCCTGGCTGGGAATTATGTGAGATCTGTTGGATTACAGCGGGTGTTAGGAGAATCTATTACTTTTATTGTGGAATTAAAGAATTGGTTGAATTCTCTTTTTCAGTTCAGTGATTTCCAAGATTTCCTTCTTTAGCATATATATTTCAAATCATACAAAACTCATCCCTCATAAATATACTGTTCATGGATCTTTAGGCCCATAAAATATCCCAGAAAAAAACCTTAAGTGACTGCTACACCACCAACATAACTCAGTTACAAGCCCTGAAACAACACTGGATATTAAATTATAGATCACAGGTTAACTTGGGCAGATCTAGAAAGGCCTACTAGAAAAGATCACATAACTGTACAATATCTTAGTAGTTGAAGTAAATTATCTACAGTACCAGCCATCCATAGTATTAGATATAACAAACACTTTAGAATACCATGAAACAATACAATATCACATATTCAAAGTATTTGAAGAGTGGGTTACTGACCAGTGCCTGGTCCACGCAGGCAATACGCCATCAGATGGTATCACGTCCTTTGGGTCCACAGTTCATGTACACTCCTCTATGTCAGCTGGACTTTGCTCCTTTTTTTCCTGGAACATATTCCTCCTGTTATCATGTTATCTTGAGCAGCCAATCATGCAATGTTAATATCATAACCAACTCTTTGTTTTGTAGCACATTCTTGCCCATCTTGTAATACTAGATTGTGATGAACATCAGTGAACTTTCCACACTACCACACTGATACCAAACTACTACACTGATTCTAGTACCACCAAATCTGTTCTGACAACCCAGATATCGTTGTTTAAAATAACCTCCAGAATTGCTGGCACCTTCCGTCATTCCAGCCTCTAGTCATAAAAACTCTGAAAACCTGTGGGCTGAAGATGAGAACAGTCTACAATTGGGGCCAAGGGCTCTGGTGGGACACAGAGAGGTTCTGATCTCGCATCCCTTTTTATGTTTTCTCTCACTTTATCTAGCATTATAAGAGTAACACCCGTCTTTCAATGTTGCCTCAGAGACGTCCCTTTACGTCCCTCGCGTTGTAGCTGGTAAACACCGACGTTTCTGTCTCTGTGTCTTTTTTCTCATCGTTAAAAAGGTGCCAGTAGAAGCCTCGGGGTATGTAATTAACACGAGTTTGTTTGATTCTGTACTCATGTCGCCCTTTACGATAGTAGGGATTTGTTTTAGGCTGAAGAAACACTGCTTGGTCTAGGGGGTTGCTCGGTCCGGCCTGCCCGCTCCCGCTGGTGCTGAAGCTGGGCTGAACGTCGCTAGGATACAGAGCATCACCGGAGAGGGCATCCCGAGCCGCGGTCAGATCGTGATGCAATCCTAATGAAATATGTAACGTCGTCTTTCCTCCGGCCCCAAAACCCAACGACACGTCTTTATCCCCAAAATCAGTACTCGAACTGCCTAACTCAGACTCGGACCGCTGTTCGAGCTTCTTCGGCTGCTCTCTGTCACTTACGTTCACCGAAACCATCCGAACGACCCCCTCGGTCAGTGTCCTCCTCTGCCCAACGGTCGCGGGCCGACTATGCAGAGGAGAGGCGCGGAGAGGTCCATATCCACATCAAACAGCCTTTTCGTCGCGCGTCTTTAAGACGTCCCTTTAAAATGGTGCCGGACTCACGGGATCTCTTCGCGCAGTCCTGGTCCACAGAGACAGTTTAGAACATTTAGGGTTTTTTGTCTCCGCTCCGCACTGGGTCTGGTCTCCCCGCGGCTCGGAAACAAGCAAGTACAGCCGCCCCCGCGAGACTGGACTACAAACCGCCCCGATGCCGAGAGGAATAACAGCCCGACCGTCTTTACCGACCCTCCGACCGTCTTTAGTGGATGGTGCCGACCGCTCGCGCTGCCTCGCTTTGACCCACTTCAGTCTCTTTGTGTGCTCCGCGCGACTGGCAGGACGATGACGTCACACGTTCACGCTCTCTGTAACATTACGACGAAATGCAAGAACGCTATAAAGAAGACACAGGGTTTAAATATGCGAATATTGTTTCAGGTTCTGAATTTGCTCTCGGCCGACACTATTTATCCTTATGCAAACTTGTATATTTGTAGACAAATTTCGAATAATGCCATATTTATTCAAAAGGAGGTATATTTTGCTCACTGCATATCCTGAAGTAAATCTCCCAAAGTTCTTGTTTTAAGGTCAATTTAAATCAGAATTCCAAAATAAGACAACGTTAAGGCTTTTTTCAGTTAAATACAATCAAGATACAAGAGGACACATTTGTGTTTTGTCCTGTTTTAATGTGGTTCAGAAAAATAACCAACATACAACCACAAAACTGTTAAGAGTTCCCCTTCTTCTGGCTTTCCTGCCTGTTCAAGTTTCTTGGTGATGTTGTGGTCAACAGTATAATATACAGATGTTCCTGCTCCATCATTTCATAGGACACTTCGTGTGATCAGATGCATCCACACAAAGAAACATGCAAGTCAAAAGAAATAAAATATAAAGGCTTACAGAAGCTTACCTAGGCTGGCTGGTATAATAATAGCCCTCACACATTTCAAATGACTTCAGTTCACTTGAGCATTATCAAAGTAGTCACTGTGACATTTTTCTGATCAAAAAACAAAAGCATCTTTTGTACTTCGAGGTATTTCAGTGCTATTTTGAGTGTTTTGTTGAAGATTTTCAAATCTGATACAGGGCACGGTCATACAGACTAAATCTTGACCCAAAAAACAAAGAAAAACAAAACACCAGGGTGAGACCAGGGTGAGACCAGGGTGAGACCAGGGTGAGACCAGGGTGAGACCAGGGTGAGACCAGGGTGAGACCAGGGTGTGCATACACACAGAGGCACAGGGAATTTGCCAATAATTGTCTGCTTTAAAACTAAGTGAATTACTATTAATCAATCATTCTTACACCATGGTGGCAAACAACAATGTGAAATGTCCTTTAAGCCAAACACATGCAATTACAGTGGAGACCAGAAACAATCACTTATTCCACATCCATCTTTTCCAAATCAGAAAATGGGGGGGTGTTTTTGGTTTGGCTTGGCTGTTGTGTTGCAGGGATCTTCTTGACAGCAGGAGCACATCCTTTCTTCTGCTGGTTTATTTCAACTAAACAGAGAAAGACATGTTAATTTAAGACATAACCAATATCCTGAACTGGCAACACATGAAAATGGTGGTTGTGTTTCATACATACTTAAGTGGACAATTAAGTTTTCTGTGGGAGGACAGTGGTTAAAGCTTGAAAGGAAAGATTTCAGAGCCATAGCTCAAGCATTGTGAAGACCAAAACCAGCATGTTTAGAATTTGTTGAGAATTTAGAAAGCACTTTAGATGGCCAGTGTTCTTTTTGGCTGAAGAATGACCAGATAACCTAAAAAAAACTTTAATAACCACCAAATCAAATAACCAACCAACCAACAAAAATAAAATAATGATTTTTCACAGCAAAGTACAAATATGAGGTAGCAACGTTCTATTTTGCATACCAAGGCAATAACAAAGCAACTCCAGGTCTTTTGGGCATTAATAGTTGATGTTTTGGATTGTCCAGGGTCTAGCCTCATGAAGTACATTCAACTTGGACAGGGTTCTTTCCCAAGTCTCAGCTTCTAAAAATGCAACCACGGTCAATTTTTTCTTTAATGGTAGTTTACAGTTTTCTTAGTGAACCCAGCTTGTGCAAGTGTTGGGAAAAAGACGGCTGGTTTTTCATTATAAAGAGGAGGAACAATCATGCTGCATGAGGAACAAAATATCATTGCGATTATATTGTACATGTTGCAGAATCAGGAATTAAAAAGGCTTGCAGTAAGCAAATATCATTACGGTTTCAAAATGTAGCCAAGAGGCAAAGTAGCCTAGCTGTCCCAACACGGATGTACATTCACATTAGGGTGAACATAAAAAGTACTATTTTAATAGTTTTAAAAGAAATTTTAAAAGAAAGCCATGTTTGATCTTTCTCTTTTCACTGCTATATTGTTTCATTTGAAGCAGAACTGGGTAGATTGATTGTTTTAAAAAAAATATTTTTTTTCACTTGAAATACTTAGGATTTGAAATTTGTTATAACTACCTTCCATGCTGGATTTTTCTTTCTCCATGTGTCGCAGCTGCTTGAGCAGTTTGCGTCTTTTCTTCCCAGAGAGGGTGATATTTGCCCTGGAATTGGTACTGTTCAAAAACGAAAGTCAAAAGGGAAAACCAAAAAACATAAGCATGTGTATAACATGCACATATTGCAGTTTAAGGAAAACTATTGTCATCAAGTGGTGTACTTGGTTCTGCAAGAATGTTTAGGTAGACGGAATGTATCAAGAAACATCGACCAGAACCCAGTGTTTCCTAGGAGAACATTGCCCAGAGCATCACACTGCCTCTGCCCAACTGCCTTCTGCCTGTAGTGCATCCAGGTGGAATCTCTTTACAAGGTCAACACCACACCTGTACCCAGTCGTCCACATGATATAAAATTCTGTGATCTGGTCACTGGGCTTCCTTGGACCACTTTTGGTATGTACTGACCACCGTATAGCAGGAACACCCCACAAGACTTGCTGTTTTGGAGATGCTCTAACCCAGTTATCTAGTATCACAGTTTGGCTGTAAAAAGGATCCCTCTGATCCATGCGCTTGTCCATCATTCACACTTCTATACTTTCAAACTAGACTGTTGCAACATAATTTAATATGTGAAGGAGAACATCCTAATAAGGAGAAAATATGGACAAAAAGCATCAACAAAGTGACCGCAAGTCAAAGTTGTCTACAACAAAGAATTAAATCTGCATTCATGTTAAGGAGTGACAACAGAAACGGTCATAAACTTAACAAAAATGTAAATTACGATGAGGCTGCTGACTGGAAACATCAAAAGCCAGAACACAAGGAGCACCTATAACAGTTCTATGGTTTGAATGTATAAGTATGAGCGTCTGCTAGAATTATATCTGCTAATAATTACATGCAAAGATAACTGCCAAAGAATAGGAAGCTAAGAGCACCCTGCGAATAAACTAAGGGTCGTTCCCATATTCGAAAAGGCCATTCCTTCACGCAAATGACAAGTTACGGAGTAACAAGCTCCGGATTTGTACAGACAGCACTGTAAGATGGACTAAAGCTGTGGCCACACTCAATTAAATGCTAATGTGTATTAAGATGCATAACAAACCTCCTCTTTTTCAGGTGGTGTTTTGTGATGAGGCCTGCATCCACCACAGCTCCCACGATGCAGCGCTCCTTCCTCTTCTGCCTTCTCAGAACCCTCCGCCTCCTGAACAGGTTTCTTCCCAGCTCCTGCAGTGTAACATCACAGCTGAAAAGGCACTCTGTGCTACACTCAGTGGGGAATTACATAAGGTTACAGAACTCAGGGAAGCTGGTGGTTTGGCCGCAACCAGAGGTTCATGGGTTTGAGCAAGAGCGCTGTGCTCCTGGCTGTGTTCCACTTGGTGAATGGGTGAAATGTAGAGAAAGAATTTTACATTGTTTACACTGTGTGCTGTGCGGAGTTCACGTACGACAATGGTAGCATCCTTTGCTACATATTTATGTGAACATCGATGTGGGAAAGGACTGAATTGATCTTGCTCAGTTTAACGAGTCTTTGGAGAACCACAACAGTTTCTTAACAAGTGAAGATATTTCAAAGCAGGAATTCTCAGATAGAAATAGCTATTGTGGAATAACTATCAGGGTCACATCCATTAATCCGTTTTCTTGTTGATAGTCATTTTTTTTGTGTTGATTTCTTTTGTTGATAGTTATTTCTCTCTCTCTCTCTCTCTCTCGCTTTCTCTTTATATATAATTAATTTCGTATTAATATATATATATATGAAAATTAATACATTTAATCGTGATTAATCCCATGATTTTCTGTTATACGCGAAATTCAATAAGGAATTCAAAAGTAGTGTATTGCGCACGTTTATTTTAAAAGTACTGCTACATGAGCAAAAGTGCAATAACATTTGGTTTGCAAATACTTTAAACAAATACGTTTTTTTAACAGCAGTGTTAAAATATGTTTTGTATATTTCAAGTTATCTCAACTTAACTTAGTTACTCTGTCATTAGATGCACAGGTTTTAAACCTACTGTCTTTGGTTTGTTGATCTTCCCTCCCGGAGCCATGCTGCTGAACACGTGTGGCGCTAGAGACGAGGGACGAGTTCCTGTTCACAAAATAAAAGTCACACTGACAGCAGTTAGCGTCACCTCACGTCTGAAATATGTGAGACTCTTTTGTTTTGAAGGAATAAATGATAAAATAATGTTTATTGGTCTGCTACGGTGTTATATGAGTTATTTAGAAAATATTTTTTTTCTGTTCAACCAAAGTCACGCTAGTCTGTTTAGGAGGCTGCAGCTACAGTTCCTCAGTTTCACCACAAGAGGGCAGTTTGCAGCTGCACTATGAAAACCAGGCTGGAAAACAGATTAAACATGAAATCAGCGTCTTTATGAGGACAGCAAGAAAAAATGCTTTGATATTTAGATTTTTTTTTAGATAAGTTAATTGCTGTGAACAAATGAAACATGTTGCAGCACTTTTTTTTCAAAAAAAATATTTGTTTTAGTTTTTACCAAATGTCCTCTGTAGTGGACAGCAGGACTTGATAAATCACATTTTATCATGGATTCATATAATGGTGTCATATGGACAATTCATATAATTAAAATTTTTTAAACTTTTAAAAAGCTTGTACAATGTAGCAATTTAACTTTGATTACTAATGCAGATAATGTAAAATGGCAATTCATGCCTCCAGAAAGCATAGCAAGGTAAAAGTAAGGCAACTTTTAATAATTGTTTAAAAACATCAGGGGTTCTGAATTAGGAATGGTATGCCGTAAAACTGTTTTTTCCTTTGGTAATGCACAGAATCATTTGAGCATTATCAATGCATGTTACATGTTGCGACTTCCATTCCCTAACTACAGGGGGCAGTCTCCCTGGAGCAACTTGGGGTTTTGGGTCTTATTTAGGAACCCAGTGGTGAAGGTAGTGGTGTACTGAAGGTAGGATTCGAACCCATGACCTCTTGGTCCAGAGGCAAGCATCCTTCCCGTAATGCATGGACTGCCTCCACCATTTCAAATGTGTTATCATTTGACATCTTTGACTTGGACTGTTTTGGGAAACTGTTTTGATGATGGTTCCTGTTCCCTGGAAACCACTAGCTTTCAGCGCATCTAGCAGTTTGACAGAAGTGAAAAATCTGTCAAAGTAAAGGTGTGTTCCTCGTGGACGAGTCAGTGCCATCCAGACGACAGCATTCCTCCAGGGGTCTGTGCTACGAAGCGCGATTTCTGGTTTATCCCACAAGTTCGAGAGTAACTCGGTCACGTGAGGCGTAACTTCATAACTAACGCACTACGAAACGTGAACAGGGGCCTATTCTTCGTACGTGACTAACTCAGTTAGCTGGATTTGATTGTTGTGGGTTAGTGCTGATCTTGGATTGTTTCGTTCTTCGAAGCGTATCTCGGACTTGCTGTCATGGCAACATGTCCTTAAGCTCAAACCTGCTCGGGAGTAGGTTTATTTCATGTAAACAGGATTCAGGCTGCGCTCCTGGCGGCTTATGATTGGTTGAAATGGCGAAGTCACATCTGATTGGTTAAAGAGCTTCTTTTTAATTCCATGTTTTTATTTACATACAATTTGACTGTATTATTTGTGACCCCTTCAAAAATTGCTCATGAGAAATGTTATATTTATTGTCCTACTCCCTACTGTTAAATGAAATGTAAGCCCACACTTCAGACATTGTTGGGATTAGGGAGGCAGTTGTATTGAGGTGAGAGACACACCTCCTTTTGTGTTTTCCATGTAAAGGTCTCATTGTGTTCAGGTGTGCCTTATATTGGGGCCGATACCAAAATACCACCTTTTCAATGTGGCCTCAGTTTCAACATTCTGTGGGTATAAAAAGCTGGTTTTGTCAGTAAGTCATTCCAAGTTCATCATTCAAACAGCCATGAACACACGACGTCGCTTTACGGACGAGCAGCGCCCCCTGGCCACGGTGACGCGGACCAGCATCTGATTGGTTAAAACAGCACGACTGATGCGAACTGACTCACGTGGGAAGAATCAGAATCAGAAGAATCAGCATGAACTTTATTAAAAGAAAAGTATCTTTATATATATATAATGACAAAAAGAGCAATTCATACAAAAGGATTTAAGATACACACACAATATAAATAAAATAATATATCAAGGAACATGTAATATGGGCAGCACTCACACATTTAATTTGTTCGCTACTATTTGCCAGAACTCTCTCCTGGCTTTTGCAGCATTTGCTGTGTTTCCCGGTGTCTTCATTAAAGTTTGAAATTCTCCATAACCCTCTAAAAATATTTTAAAAAAAGTAAAATATATATATAATTTTTTCATATAATATAATATATAATAATGGGGTACCTTTCAAATATAATATTAAACGTTATTCCAATTTGTACTTGCAGCTTTATTAACAGCATTTAAAAAAAAAAGTTTTTTTTATCTTTCCTGTGCAGCCCACGGCCCGGTACCACACGACCCACAGCCCGGTACCGGTCCACGGTTCGGGGGATGGGGGCTACTGCTCTAATAGAAGCTCTTGCTCCGCTTGAGAAAAAACTGAGCCGCTCTTTTGCCATTTCCTCACCAATCGCAGGTCTGTGATCAGTGTTTCTACGCTCGATGCATATCGCCTTTTATTAGCCGCATCCTGAGTAGCGGATGATCTCGTCTTAGATGTGTCACTTTATCTCGGATGTATCAAGCGACGTGCGAAGAACAGGCCCCCGCTAAATATAGTCGTCAACGAACATTTATCACGTGACAAAAACAAGACGAGACGCAACGTAAATATAGAGTGACCAGAAGTATTGGGACGCTTTGCCAATACTGTGTACAGTAATCCCTCAGTTTAACGCGGATCACGTATTAAGTTTCACGCGGATTTATTCAGTATCACGCGGAGAACCAAACTAATAATTTTTCTCTGAATCGCCCGCACATGCACGGAAAATCCTCACATTTTTTCAGGTGCCAAGCACTACGCCCTACCAAACCCTGCAGAGGACGAGGGGGCGGCAGGACTGGCTCCCATGAGCCTTTGGGGCACGTTTGGCCCAGTTATATGTGTTTTTGTGAGTGTTAGAGAGGGAGTAGATGTTTGTCAAGTAGTTTGTGAACTAATGTGTGTTTCTGTGTGAAATTTGTGTGGTTGAGCCCATCTCTCCAGTAACTCTCCTCCAGAGTGTTGCTGGAGTAGCGTGAGGGCAACTCGAGCGCTCTGGGTGAGACAGGAGTAGTACTGGGGCATTCTGATTAGGGGCTTAGTACGGAAGATTATAAGCACCAAATTTCAAATGGCAATTCAAGTTTCAATCAGAGCATGTAATTTGAAAATACGTTTTGCAATTGGCAATTCAATGTGCAAAGTGCTGATGCAATCCTTAAATCATTTCAAAATATTTTGAATAAAAAAATGAATAGCAATTCAGTGAATTGCATTTCATATTGTCATGTTTTTTTTGCCTTTTAAATTCAAATGGCAATTCAGTTTGCAATTAGCAATTCAATATTCATTCTAAGCGTGCAATTTGAAAATACGTTTTGCAATTGGCAATTCAATGTGCAAAGTGCTGATGCAATCCTTAATTCATTTCAAAATATTTCGAATAATAAATAGATTAACAAGGCATTGAACTGCACTTCGCGTTGCCATGGGTTTTGGGCCACTTTATTCTAATGGCAATTCAAACTGTCAGACTGCTCAAGGCGGGCCTTCACTAACGATGTCACTTCCATGTGTAATCGCTAAGCTCGCTTAAATTCGTGCGAAAGATGCAAATGCAATGGAGAAGTTAGTTGTTCAGCTTCTGCAAGAGGCGGCGGCGGCACTTGAAGAAAAGAGTCCAAGTCAGCCTCCAGATAGGCCGGTGTCTGTGTCAGGTGCTGGGACACGGGATTGTCATGAAGCGAGTGGAACGCGGGGTAAATGATTCACAAAGAGGTTTCAGCTGTAGCTTGTTTAGCGTGTAACCTTAACCCTCTATTGCCTGGGCTGTGCCTGAAACCGCGCACTACCATCAGTGCACTGAGGTTTAGTGAGTAGTGCGCACTGCTGTGGGTCAGTGCACTAGGTTTAGTGTGTAGTGCGCACTGCTGTGGGTCAGTGCACTGAGGTTTAGTGTGTAGTGCGCACTGCTGTGGGTCAG
>JBBJLR010000133.1:26636878-26648624 GCA_037577145.1 Brachypetersius gabonensis | reverse complement strand
CACACACACACACACACACACACACACACACACACACACACACACACACACACACACACACACACACACAAACATCTTTTTACATTTGTTGTTCTTCTCTTTTTCCCTCAGCAATGACCCTTGCAAAGGCCCTTAATCTACCAAGATGTGTTCTGTCTACTTTCTTAATTTTCATGTTTTTTATGCTTTTCTGAGCATGTTGAATTTATTGCAACAAAGTGTGTGATGTTGAATCAAAATTTTGACAGTACATTTTAAACATGGCTGCACTGGTTCCTTTTGGTCAGTTTAAAATGAAAAGTTGTTGGAAAAAATATATAACATATGGTATGTTTTTGCCATGTCTCCCTTTTACACACACCTGTAATTCCGTATGGCAGCTACTGTTTTTAGTTATTCATTACATTTACTTTTGTAAGATAAAACTCATGTAAAAAGCAGATGTGGAGAGACAGAGTTTTATTGCAACAGTGTATTCCCTTAATCTTCTCTTGTAGTTAAATCTTTAGTGAACTAACCCCTATTTTGATCCTCCTGTTACAGACATGTTCTGTCCACCCCCTGCCGCTCTCTCGGCTCCTATGAGTTGGCCAGACGATGGCGCAGCTCTTGACCTTGGGGGTGGGTAGTGAGTGATTGGATGGGGGCTCCTTTAAGAGTGTGGTGATGTTGGGCTGTGCAGGTGTTCACCTCGTCCTTCTTTGAATGACAATTTTCTGGAGGTTTATGCTGATGCCAGTTCTGAAGGATAAAATCTGCATGCATTATAATAGTTCTTGAGGTAGCTATGAGTGCCTGTGTGTCTTGCATATATATTTCTTTCTTCTCTCTGTGTGACTGACACTCTGCCTGTGTCTTTGGGGTTTCCTCCCAGTGTGTCGGAGATGGCTCACTCTTAACCATTCTATACCCCCTTATGCTGCACGGATGCTCTCTGTTGGTCCCGGTTTGGTTTGGTGCTCCAGACTCTGCAGCTCCTGGTAATGGCCAGCCTGCAGCTCCAGCATCGGGAGCACCTGCAGGAGGAGATCTGATGGGAGGTAAGATAGCCCTGAGCTTCTGAAATGTCTGCCCTTCCCCTGTGTTCTGTGTTGTGTGTCCCATGACTGATAATTTCGCTGCAGCTTTGGCTGTGACGCCTGTAATTTGTGCTTTGGTCTGGGTTAAGTTACGATAATATGGGTAATAGTTATGCTAATAATCTAAATCAAGTTCTGTTACAGTATATTCCAAACACTCCACTTTTAAGATGTTTTTAATGATATGTGATGCTGTGAGTGGGCTTTACACTGAAGAGCTATTACAAGAAATATTAATACTATATTGATTAATACCACTTTGTGTAGAGAAATAATGTTTTCTCATTACATCCAAAATTGTTATAAATTGATATAACAGCATTTTGGAATGGAATTCTTTAATTCTAGATATAGAAAACCCCCTGTAAAACTGTACATTTGTGCATCCAGTCAGCTAAAGATATGTTTTCATGACATAACTTGGTAATGTGTGTACTCTGCTGTTCAGTGTTCAAGTCTGATAAGACACTTGAGTAAGTGATAATGCTGTGTTCTGAGTGAGTGGGCAAAAGCAAAGTTAATCTGTCCTTTCACCTGTCTGTGCCACTCTGCACCGTCGTTCATGTATTAAACAGTTCTTTCTGCTTAATGCTCAATTCCTCTGTACTGCTCTCTTCCTCTTTTTCACTTCACTTTAATCTTCTCATGCTCTGGCCATTTCAAATATCATTTCTTCTCCACCGCTTCAATCATGCTCTCATTTTTCTCTTACTACATATTCTTTCCACATCTTATTTATTGTTTTGATCTTCTTCTTTTTTTTTATTGATTTGTTCATCCTCTTTTACTCTGTGATGATTTCTCTCCACTCCTCCCTCTCTTTCTCTAACACCCCTCTTGGTCTGGGTCATTGCTTGCTTCCTCCTGTGCCACGGTGAGTTCTGACGCTCCTATGCAGGCTGCTATCCCACAGTGCTTTGCTGCATTGCAGTAAACACCTCCGCTCTGGCTCCCTGATGCCAAATTAGTGAGGGGGAGGGAACCGCTAGCATATGTGCCAGAAAACATTCTTATACTTATAGCAGTCTGCCATTCAAGCTGCATTAAAGGAGGACACTTAGGGAAGGAGGGAAAATGACTGAATGGGCATATTGAGACTTCGTTAAATTAATGGAGGAAGGCAGGGTGCATGATTAATAGTGGTCTCTAGAACATAACAGAAAAATGGACTGTAGAGCGCGATACAAACTATTGTAACTTTAGAGCATACACTGTTTAAGGACTTGTTGTCTGCTATTGATTGTTGAATATTATGACTTGTATTTAACTTTTTTCCTCAAAACACATAATTTCCCCTTTTTTGTTTTTAAAAATTATTTTGGAGTTTGTTTTAATTGCTTAAGTCATTTTTTACAGACTGTGTGCTCTCACATCAGCACCTTTTATCAACTACAAAACAAACCATGAGGGCTCCTGAATGCAGATACTGTCTGGGCATTGGTCTTACCATTGGACCCTTCTGTCTATCACTCATTATGGTGCTAACTAGAGCGGGGATTTGTTAGGCAGATAGTGTTCTAGTGCTAGTTAACTGCTATTTGAACAGACCATCTCTGCCGAAACCTATAGGATCTCGGTTTGGCACCAGATGCTTATGTAGGAGCATGTATTTTACCAAAACTATGCCAAAACTGGAAAATGTATGTTTTTGAGGGAAAATATTTCATGTATGATGGCAGTGAGTGTGTATGTGAGTACTGTGATGTGGAAGTTGTTGTCCTGTGCTGTGCAGGTTTTCTGTGTGTACAGTTGTGATATAAGGTTATGATGGCTCAGTGCCCCGTCACCTTTTATTGGTGAATGCTGTAACATGTGGTTTTTGTGGAAATTTGCTTTACTTCTTCATTGGTTTTACTCATTTGCTGTAAGCAGAATGAAAACGGGATATTTTACTAATTCTGTCTCTCTTTGGCTGCATGATCTCTGGATACTATAGTGTTCGGTGACTTGGGGGACATGCTCATGCCAGCCATGGCCCCTCAGGCAGCTGGTGCAGCCTCCCCTGTTAAACCAGTTGGAGGAGACCTGGACTCCACAATGGCCAACCTGGCTGGAAGTGAGTTTCAATACATATGCATACCATTATCAACCATTATCGAGTAGGGCTACACTGTATTTAGTTTATCAATATTTATCACTAAGTTGGATTTTGCAGTTCTCATGGGGGCTTCAATACGCAAATGTATTTAGTCATTTTGTAGACATTCTTATTCATAGGGACTTACAATGTCTGTAGAAGAGTAAAATGTTTTCCTCCTGTAGGGGAGATGCTTTGGAAATGTCCAGTTTCTAATATGAGTGAACATGACTCTCTTTCAGATTTGGGAATGGGGACCCAGAAACCGTAAGAGTCCATGTTTTTCACATCATCTTATTCTTCATTTTCCACTTTCTCTTTCTTATAGTTTTTTTTTTTTTTTTACCAAATTACTAAATGTTTGTCCCTCTCTGTCTCTCTACCTCCAACACCCCCATCTTACAAACCCCTCTCTTTAAAACACTCCGCTCTTTTAGGGGTGAAGCCGCAGGAGGCGCAAACTGGCAAGCTCAGGTAGCAGCCCCTAGCTGGGGCATGCCCATGGTAAATGTTGTGCTGTCCTGTAGTTCTGGAGCATGGTGTGGAGCAGCATGGCCTTGAGCAACATGGCATGAAGAGAATAACGTGACCCTTTTCCTGCTGATTCTTCTGTCTGCTCCTATAAGCTGATCAAAAATGTGTCTGCTAAATGCCATAGATGTTAGGTCAGCAGTTACCAAACCCAGTCCTGGGGACCCACTGCTTTGCTCAGCTTCATGTATTCTCTGCTCTTGACACAGCTTATGAAGAGCTTGATAAGTAGCTGATAAGCTGGATCAGGTGTGTGGGGCTGGCAATAGTTGAAACTGTGCAGGGCAGTTCTAAAATTTGCAAGGAACAATGAAAGGAAAAGCGACAAAATTCAAAAGCATTATATAACAAAAATGAACTAAATAATATATCCCTGAGGTGAAACCCCTTTCTATT
The DNA here is from genome assembly GCA_037577145.1 of Brachypetersius gabonensis. NCBI lineage: Eukaryota > Metazoa > Chordata > Actinopteri > Characiformes > Alestidae > Brachypetersius > Brachypetersius gabonensis. The sequence goes on along the minus strand of JBBJLR010000133.1, from coordinate 26,644,541 downwards.
TTGTTACCTTTTGGTTTTTAGCCTTTTGTGTCCTGATGAATAGCTTTGTGTCAGCTTCTCTGACACTTGATGTAGAGGGGCACAGGGCTCTCAAACTATAAGACTCTCTTAACTACTGTTTTTAAAGAAGGAGACTAAATGCTTTAAATGCATGTTAAACAAATGTTCAACCTGGTTTTTAAATTCCAGTCCTGGGGATCCAGTCCAGTTTTTAAATTCCAGTCCTGCATTTTTTTCTTTACTCTAGAAGGCTTGACTCAAACCATGTACATTTTAAGTCAGGCATGTTAGATAAGGAAAAACAAATGCATTGCAGGACTGGAACTGACAACTATTCATCCAAATGTGGTACATTACTAAAAAACCTTTTGTGTATCTTTTGCTTATTTAGTTTTGTACTGAAGTTAAATGGCAAAGATAAATGTTTAGTAATTAAATAACATGCAATAGTGTCAGAAACCAGGTTTAAATGACCTAATTATTATATGAGATGCTGAGTAAACTTGCCCCTCTGCTCCACTTAGCTGTTGTATTCAAATATGCATGCTCATGGTTTAATTAATTATTAATGCAGATCAAACAGCTGCAAGTGTTTATTGCGCTTAAGTTTTCTATGGTCTGAATAACTATTACTGTGTAAGAATTCTCAGTGCATCTGTGTGTGTGTGTGTGTGTGTGTGTGTGCTTGCACGTGTAGAGATTCTCTGCCCTCCTATGTGTATGTGCATACTGTGTCCACCAGTCTTGTTTTGTGTTAATTCCCCCTGTAACACACTCCCCTTTAGCCTGCTCCCTCCGGGGTCTCTCCTCTCATGGGGTCCCAGCTGCCATTTGGCATGGTAAGAGTGTGTGTGTGTGTTTGCAAGTGTTCATCTGGGTTTGGGTGTTTGTGCATCTCACACTTTCTCTCTCTCACACACAGTCTGGGGCTCCTGGAGCTGCTCCCGGGTCTCCAATGATGTTCCCGCAGCAGCCTATGGTGAGACCACAATTTCCTGCTGCTGGAGCGCCAGCAGCATCGGTAAAAAACAAACCGACACTGACAGTAAATAAAAATCAAGAGTCCTTTGCGGAAGGTTCAGGCACTTCTAATTAAAACAGTGTTAATCATCATAGACATAGAAAGCATATGCTTTCATGTTTTGGACATTAACTGGTGCAGAGGCATCAACTCTTTCTATTTGTTTGAACATTTGTTTCTAATTCAAATAGAAATAGAGTTGATGCCTCTGCATGAACATGTCCAAAACATTTTTTTCATTATCTTTTAAGATCTCTTCTTGATATCTTCTTCTTCCTTTTGGAAATGTAACACTTTAGAACATGTAAACAAAACTAGAAACATTTTTGACATGTACATACTTCCACAGGTGTCTCCTGGAATGGCTCAGAGCCCCAGAAAGCCACCACCTCCTAAAGATCCCCTTGCTGACCTGAACATTAAAGACTTCCTATAGAGCATCGTCAGGTAAATTCTTACAGTAACAATCTGATAACAATTCAGTCAGAGTTCTCTGAAGCGTAATTAGTTTTGAAATGAAATATGAAGCCAAACATAACTGCAATGGAGTTCTAAAGCAGCTTTTTTTCTCTTCTGTATTTCAACATAGCTCCCATGACCTGAAGGAAATGGATGTGTTCTTTCTTCTGACCAGTAGCTTCAGGCTCTCCTTTTCTCTGTTCCTCTCTTTTTCTCGCTCTGTCTAATGTGGTACCACAACCTGTGAAAGTGATCCTGTACGTGTGTGTATTTTAATGTTATCCTTTTGTTTCCAAGCTATATTTAAAAAGGCAAAGTGTATAAGATATTGACGGATGCATTCTTGTACATCTGCAGCGGTGGATGGTTGTTCCTTTTTCTCCTAACTTGCTTTTCTGTGGGGGAAACCCAAACAGATGTGTGATGATTTCTGTGGGGGGGAAAATCATTTGTGTGGTAAATATCACTGGCCAGCCTTGGGCTCATTCGATCCATGTTGTCATTTGAAGTATTAGTTGTCTAGATATGCGTCATACAGCTTATGAGCACATGTGGAAGGACATGACATTAACAGACAAAAAATAAAAAAATCTGTAGCATCTCTCGTTTCTTTTTTTTTTCCTGTTCCTACAAAGTACTTCTCAACCTGGTCTTCTTTCTTTTCCTTTGGTCATGTGACATGCAACATGGGACTAGGCCTTTTGAAAAATAATATGCATTTTAGAATATTTTATCTTTAGTCTTTATTTTGAGATAAAAATGTTGAATATATTTTAGTTATGTTTAAAGTACTTAATGTATTAAATAACTGGTGAAAAGTACTTCATTTGTAAAAAAAGAAAACAAACAAAAAAAAAAAAAACATACCGGTATTACTCTATCCTGCCACCTGAATGAAACCAAGCACAGTTTAATGCCACATTTTGGTAAAGAGCAAGACCGCTTGGCTGAATTCCTGCACCCAGATGTTGAGCTGGATTATAATATTCTTACACCTACAGAAACTCCTGCCGCCTCTCATTCTTGGTCCTCATAATAACCAATATAGCATATAAACTGGCTGTTTGATGTTGTAATTTGTTGCAGTTGACTATAGCAAGGGAAGATGTGAAAACTAAGAATGTTAAAAAGACTAATGGATTTAATGTAAAATTAACTGTGGCTGTTCTGGTTTTGTTTTTTCCCCTCATTTTTTGATGAATTTTATTTCTGGATGGAATAAGCCCCTCTCAAGTCCCACATTCCTCCTTTGTGCATGTGAGTCCTGTTGAAATGCAATAAAGGATTACCTGGAAAACTGAGGAGTCATGAGTTTTTAAGGGGCTACCCATTCATGACACTTGATGCAGCCACTGGAAGACATTTCCATACAGATTTCATGAGTGTGAAGTAGAACTGACCTCAACCCAGCCAAGTAGCTTGACCCAGGCCAGGTTATGCATATTAAATCTGAATAATACACAAAATAATATTCAGGCACAATTTGCAATTACCAACTGTATAGTTTATACTTCGAGTTTAAATTACAATTTACACAGATCTTGTTCATTGACCATATTTACAAACACACTGGACATACATAAGCAGCCTCAAGTAACAATTCTACAAAACCTTTATGCTAAGGAACACTAAAAATACTTAATATGTTTCTCTTGTGATTAACAGGAATATATGCTCCTGCACTCTGCTATACATGATTACAGATTATCATTACAGATTATGTATTAAAAGAAGAACAATTACTTGGTAAGAGCTCAAATGGTGCAGTCAGCATGGTCAGAGGCATCACATTTTGGCAAGCATTGTACAATATGAGAAATCTAGGAACTGGTGCGTTATATACAGTGATGCTAAGTGACCGCATACTGTGGCTTATTTAGACATCTAAATAAGAATGTAAAATGCACTTTACAGGCAGCGCTGTCGTGGCCATGTTAGGACAGGATGGCAGAAGGAGACGCAGCATGTTCAGAATATGCTGCAAAATGCGGTCAGTTGTCATCTTCTACAAACAGAGGATGAAACACTCCAGACCCATGGCAAAAGTCCCATAGGGTCACATGGTGATTATGACAAGTCAGGGCTTCCTCAGTAAACAAAGGCATAATAGAAAAGAACACTGATGGCCAACAGTGCTACAGAGAGTATCATATTCCTTCTGTTCTCTCCTCGCAACACCTCAAGCTCTTTCTCTGAAAGGTAACATACAACAAGCATCACTACAAGAGTTGTAAAAAAATAGTTGTTCAAAAACATTTTAATACTAAAGTGTTTCCACATATAAGTTCTAGGCAAGTAAAAAGATTTCCCTGGAACTGTACATCTAAGATAAGAACCACTCAAGAACCTTTAAAAGTCTACATGCAAATCAAAATTCAGGCTAATTTGACTATGACTCCCAAAGCATGTTAAATTGGGTGATGTTTAAAATATTTGTCACTTATCTGACTAAACATTTGAAGGGTTTCGTATCCAGTAAACACAGAGTGTTCAGACAGTGATGTGTTTTCATTTGTTGCCATACCATTAGGCATCAGACACTGATACTTCACTTGGTATCGATACTGAACCAACACTCACAAGTGAAAATGCTAATCACTATACTGAACAAGGCTCATAGCTAAAAATGCTCAGTATGTTCACATACCATATTTCTGTATCCTCTCGTTCATGATTGTCATTTCATCTTCCAGGGCTTTTCTGTGGGAAGAACTTATATTAAATCTTTTTTCCTAGTGTATGGACCTTGGTAATCCCCTGTTATTGATGAAAAATCGCGTTGTGTTTTGGTTAAAAAAAAAAAATGCCTATAAATGTCTTTTTATAGTGTAAACCCTAAATATGCCCCAACTATGCTCTAAAATAATGCATTCCCCTTAACAAAAATATTAAGGTAATCCCACACAGACCGTACTGCAATTCATGTACAGGCATTTTCTTCGGTATAAACAGGTAAATACAGTAAGTGTAATTCGTGTAATTTTTAGTAATAAAAATACAGTAAAATGTAGGGGTAATCACCAATAATTTTTACAGTTTACTGTTGATCAGCAGAATCTTATTGTAGTGACCTGGCTAAAGGAGACAGTGGACGACGACTGAGCTCAACAGCCTCTTTTAATTTTAATTTACAGTACAGTAATAAAATACTGGGGTTTAAAAAAATGGAAATCAGGAGAAACGCTTATTTAGGCTTCCTAACTCAAGATAAGATAGGATTCATAAATTCAGTTAGGATTTGCTTCTGTAATACCAAATTGAAAAATCATCCTACCCCCTACACTGATTTATATTTAGCTGAATTTATTTTTATATTTGGATTACTATTTATTAGGGAAGCACCACATTTTTTTAACGCGACCGAAACAGTGATGACACAATCAACAACGGCAACCTGCAGCGCCAGATTGGATTAGAGTCAACATGTCTGCCGTGTGGGCATTTCAATATATCTAGGAAAGACACGCAGAAAGCCGTTTGTAAAGAGTGCAATGCCGAAAATTCTAGATGGGACTTTCTCAACATCTGGATTAATTTGTCATTCATTATTCACTCATTATCTACCCCTTTTCCCGCTCTCGGGGTCGGGGGGGGTACTGAAGCCTATCCCAGCTGCAGTGGGCGAAGGCAGGGTACACCCTGGACAGTCGCCAGCACGTCGCAGGGCCACATACACAGACAGACAACCATTCACACTCACATTCACACCTATGGGCAAGTTAGAGTGCTCAATTCATCTATTTCGCAAAGCACGCATGTTTTTGGTTGATTAATTTATCATATAAAACCAAAACATCCCGACGGCGCCCAGAAGAGGCGAAACCCTTCGAGCACTCCCACTTCGTCGGTGTTTTTGAAAAAGCAAGAAAGTTTTCCAGTATGATTACATATGATTACAGTTAATATGTGGGCTCTGCCACTCTGTTTTAATACCATATATTGTTTTAGGCCTACAGAGAATGTTCTTTAAAGCAAAGTTTTTAAAGCACTTGTTATGAATGCACTTTGTTCAGAATATTAAAATGCACTTGAATTCACTTTATGAGTTTTATGAAAGAAGATATTTAATTTCAGCTATCTTGCTTTTAGGATATTCATGAGTGGGGCCAAGTAAAATACATTTAAAAAATATATATTTTATATTGTGCATTGTCTGAAGGCTAAATAAATATTTTCATAGTTTTGTAACAGATTTATTCTTTTAATAATTTAATAATTATTTCTTTATGTGTTTTGGACCAAGTGTTTCCTCATTTTCAGTTTTGGGGGGAAAAAAATCAGTACATCCCTCTGATTTATGTTACAAAATTTGGAAATTTTTCTTAATAATTTAGAGATAAAACGTGTACATTTATTTTTTGCAGGTTCCGCATTGTTGTGGAGATTTCCGCATAAAGCGATGAGTTAGGTTCTCATTAAAAAATCTGCATGTGACTGGATCCATGAGTCCTGATCTGGGGGATTACTGTTTTGCCCTCATCGTGTTCATTATGCACCCCCACCTGTCTTTATCTGAAAGCTGCTCCTTCCGGTGTCTGAACTCCACCCTCTCCAGACTGTTCTGACACTCCAAGCGCTGCTCTTCAATACGATCAATCTGGGGAAGAGGCATTCACACACACAGTTCACAACTAGAACATGAAAAAATATATAAAAAAAAAACCTTCTTTAAAAAAACCTCTTACTTCTTGCAGTCAGGATCTTGGACAATGATCTTGGGCAGAATTTACCAGAACTTACTGACCTACTTCATATAGAAATGTGTATGCTTCACCTCTCCAGGTGGCATGTATACTTAATTTGATTTAATTTTTTAAGAGGACTGCACTGATTTGGAGACCCTATGCAGGATTTTTTTAAAAGTGGTTGTATTTTTTTACTTTAATTCTTATTTTTCCTCATTATATCACTAATAATGAGAGCAGGTCAACCTAAAACTGCAGGACAAATATTTAGCACTATCAAATGAACTGCTCTTTAAAGAGATACCATCACTCTGAATATTCAACAGGACATGAGCACCAGTGAATGTACACCAGCACAGTTAAAAAAAAAACCCCAAAACATTAATTTTAAGAAAATTAGGAAGGATGTTACACGTTAAAAACAGTTTACTTTGAAGAACTTTATCAATGCTTGGTTTGTTCATGATAAGCGCCCAAAGCACAGCCAATTTTTAGAGATCGGAATGCAAGTTTAAATTATTTTACAGCTTAGATTTGGACCATTTGCTTAAAACCTTACTTCACAGCGGTGTTTTGAATAAATTCGTTTCCAACACTATTCCAATTACCTGTTATTGTGCTTAAACCATCTGTTCATAATACAAGCTTATATCTCATCATTGAATGACTTTACATGAGAGTGCTTTCATTGCATTAACATTTTGATGAATGACTTTTCATCTGAAGAACAGAGAGGAATGGAGGAGGTTTGAGATGCAGCCCATACTTCAATTGGTCACTTACGGTCTTGAGCCACATGAATGTTTTATCTATTTAATTACACTGTACAGTCATGTGTTGACTAATTTTATTAAACGTATATCCATGCTAAAAATTAATTCTCTTTAAATATTTTTTTTTACATTTAAAAAATATTGTGTTGCAACAAGCAGGAATATCCCTCTGGGCTCTAAATGATGAGAACCAACTCCTCCATCTGCTCCACACTTAAGGCCCTCAAGAGAGGAATGCAGTATTTTCCACGGAAATAAAGCAGCTGAGGAAGTTAAGTTGTATGGAAGTAGAGACGAGCACTGGACATTTGGACATTTCTGTTGCACTGTATTTCTCTTTGTAACCTGCAGGGAAACTCAATATAAGCAGTCCGACCACAAGGATACTGCCTTCAATAACAAACGTAAACAGTCCAGCTCACCTCGTTGGCAACGCTGATCTCCTTTTTCGTGTTCTTTGTCTTTGTCTTGGTCATTATTTTTAATTTGAGTTATAGATAATAAAAAACAAACCGTGCTACAGACCCGCTCTGCTCAGTGCTGACGTAGCGCTTCTTCTCTCTCTGATTCGAAAACACTATAAACACACACCGCCACCTACCGCACTAAAACTTATACCAACAGTCTAAACTCCTAACCCTAACCCTAACCAAATAACCACCAAATCAGTTTATACCAACAGTCTAAACTACTAAACACTAAATAACCACCAAATCAGTTTATAC
>JBBJLR010000133.1:26609228-26630110 GCA_037577145.1 Brachypetersius gabonensis | reverse complement strand
CACACACACACTCTCTCTCTCTCACACACACACACACACTCTCTCTCTCTCACTCTCACACACACACACACACTCTCTCTCTCTCTCTCTCACACACACACACACACACACACACACACACACACACACACGGCGTGCGCTGTCAGTACCCTTGAAACCTCACCCAGGGCCTGTGCTTTAGGCCCCGACTGTATTTTTTTTAATATATATATATACGCTCATGTTTTAGATATACATGCTGATATCAGAATATTGAACAATGTTAATACTGATGTTAAAGTTTTAATACTGAAAATGTTTTGTTTTGTTTAAAATTCGTCCCAGTTCTAGTTCTGCTGTGTCTGTGTGGGAGACAGAGATCTACGCAGCTGATCGTTGATTGGTCCCTTTGTGGTACGTGACACGTCATGTGACGCGGCTCTGCGTGCTGAGGGTCAGCTGATCCGCTCGGGATCTTTTCTCCGTCACGGATCTGCAGACAGTGCTTTTCTGGTTCAGCCTAAAGATCGAGTTCCGAAAGGACCGAGCAGGTGTCCATTTTTGCGTTTTCATCTCTTCTGGTGTTTGAGACGTTAGAAGTCCTACAGCAGCGATGGCTCTGAGCGACGCGGACGTGCAGAAGCAGGTGAGTGGAGGAGAGAGAAGCGCCGTAACCTTCAGAGCCATCCGAGAGAAACGGACACCATTAGCGCCTCACTGCGTCTCCAGCTCTGCTGCATGTGATCGGGATCAAACTGTACACGACGTGGTCTAAGCCGTTTTTTCCAGGATCTATAAATATTTTCTGATTCTTAGCATTTTTTCCAGTGTTGTTATGTTTCTGCGTTAGAAAAGCAGTCACGCCAACAGATGATTATATATTTTCACCCTAAAAGCACTTTTAAAATGTAGATGTGCTTTGGTCTGGGTTCTTCGTCATGGCCAGTGAATGAATGGGTGGATGAACGAACGTATACATTATTGACAAAATGGACAAATGATTGAATTAGCAAATTAATAGTTGGATGTTTAGTGAATGAACGAATGAGTAAAATAATAGGTGTATATATTAGTAAATGGACTAATGTGTGGAGGATTGGGTGAATGTGTAAATTATTGGTGACCGAATGGATGAACAGACCGATCCCTGGATAGGTTGATTAAGGAGAGTACGAAGAGCTGAATGATCAAATGGGCAGGTGATTATTAAGACTGGGTTTTTATTCATGCTGGGTATGAACTGTTGGAATCAGGTGGAAAAAGTACTTCATAATACAATGAAGTCAGCTTCCTAGACTACATCCTGAAATAATGTCTGTCATTTGTTTTGTAAACTAAATCACTGATACGCACAGACGAGCACACACTCCCCATCTCTTTTAGGAGACCTTGGGAATATGACCCCCGAAATTAATACTGAAAATCCTGAAATGGCTTTCTTTCACTGAGATCTTACCATAAGATAAGGGTGATATGTTCTGATTAGCATACTTAACCCATTACACATGCTTGTCTTCAGTGGTCTTAGCGCACTCTTGATGAGATCTTATTGCTTTGAAGTTAAGGTTTTACAGAATAAATATAATTTAATATAATTTATTTTATGTATTGTGTGTGATATGTATTTATTGTAATGAATATGCACTACTGATATTGGCATCTTTTTTTCTCTCTCCCCGACCAGATCAAGCACATGATGGCTTTCATAGAACAGGAGGCCAATGAAAAAGCTGAGGAGATCGATGCCAAGGTATGTAGTCTTTACCTGCCTGTTCTTAAAAGACCTTAGTGTGAACTCACTGTATGTTATTGGATTGACCATAAGTATCTCCCCCTGTAGGCAGAAGAAGAATTTAACATTGAGAAGGGCCGTCTGGTGCAGACTCAGAGGTTGAAGATAATGGAATATTATGAAAAGAAGGAAAAGCAAATTGAGCAGCAGAAGAAAATGTGAGTCACATTCTGCCAAGAGAAGTGACTGGGTGCCTCCAGAATTAGGCATAAAATGTCCCTTCCTTAAACTAAGGTTGCATCTATTGACTACCATTTTCATAAAGGGAATTTAACTGATTATTCAAAACGTCTGCATACTGCAGTTGTTAAGATTTAAGTTACCCAAAGTACAATACACCACATTAGTATTGTTCACAGGGGTGGGGAGAGGAAAAGGACATTGGAAGAAAGTTTGATGGATGTCTGTTGTTGATTTATTTACATTACATAAGCATTACAAACAGTAAAAACTGTAAATATGTTGTGTGATCATAGATGTAGAGCACATTTGCTTTCAACAATGCATTTAATCATTGTCATTAGCGATAATAGACTTGAGGAGCTAATAATTGCAGGCCTATCTTAAACTCTCAGTACTCATTTAATAGCTATAATTTAGTATGCAGTCCTCACAGATGACCTGTTTGCAGGCCTTGTGAAGTAATAATGATTTCCTGCCCTTCCACAGTCAGATGTCCAACCTGATGAATCAGGCCAGACTGAAGGTTCTGAAGGCTCGTGATGACATGATCTCGGTTGGAAGCCTTTGTTTTATGGTCTGGATAAGTCAGGCATATTTGATAGTGTTTGTGTCTTTTTTTTAATCATGTTATTGTGGCGTATTTTGTAGGACATGCTAAACGAGGCTCGCCAGAGGCTGGCTAATGTAGCTCGAGACCCTTCCAGGTACTCAGCATTGATGGACGGACTGGTACTACAGGTAAGCTAAAAGAGACGATACTACTTAGGTCAGAAATACTGCCTTCGTGAGTTTGACAAAGCCCATTGGAAGCATACGGTCACATTGTCCACTCGTCGTGCTTTATTCAGTGATTGATAAAGTCTTGTGTCTTCAAAGTGGATCTGCATTCATTCCAATGGTTTGCATCTTTTCACTCTAATAAAACAGCACTTACTCCACTAATGTCAACATTACTTTAATTATAGTAGGCCCAGTTCACCGTTGATCTCTATTGGTCCTTTGGGTATTTTAACTGCCACAGAAAAAGAACAACAAAAATTGCATTTGTGGAGTAGAACTGTGTATTTGCACATGTGTTGGCTGATTGTTGACATTAGCATTCATTTATTTAGTATGCATTAGTGAGTCTTGGTCTGTCCCAGAGATTAAATTAGTGTTTTTATAGACTGGTTGTACATTATGTGGTTACTGTCAAGTGTCTAAGCATGCTAGCTGTCTTGAACTGCTTTTTCCAGTGCATTCATTTGTGTAGTATAGTAGTATGTTGTTTTGGATGCAGCTGACCCCACAAAGATGTTGCATATCAAGTGCTTGTGCACTTTCAGTAAATTTGGAAATACATAGAGCAAATGCAACAAATGTGGATTTTAGGACTGGCACAGTTTTTTAACCTTTTTTCCCTTTAGTCATTTTAATGTTATGATTCTTAAATTTACTTTGGACCATAACAATATTCAATGCCAAACGAATTATCGATACCAAGTACACATGACCAAGGTAAACATGTTCAAATAAACATTAGTTTTCTCTTCAGTGAACAAGAAAAAATATCATCGTCCTAGTTCAAAAACCTAGCATGTTGCATTCTGAGGTCAGTTACTTAGTGAAAAATAAATTATTTAACACAAAGAAAATCCTTGTGAGGTAATAAATTAGTTTCAGCTGGTTTCATCCGTAAGAGTTGCTAAAGACAAAGGAGCACATGCACTTGGTATCAATCTTAAGCAGTTACCAAAAGCCATCAGAAGGACCCTCCAGAACCAGGCCAGTGGACAAAGAGCAGTTCCAGATTTCTGATTTAATGGGGAAAGACCTTAAATTATGGGCAAGCTGTCTAACTGTTGATTTCTGTCAGAAGAAAGATGTAGTGTATGCGCCTTAGAAGACAATTTGGTACATGTCCGCTATAGTATCCACTTAAAATGGTCAGAATGCTGATTGGTTTATGTTGTGTTTTGAATTGCATTATGTTTTAAAAGGTAAAAATGTGCAAAATCAAATAAACAAAACCCAAATCAGTTCAAACTCAGTACAGTTCAGAGTTCATATCTCAAGACTAAAGATCTTAAAATGTCCTTCAAACTGCACTAACAAACCCCTGCCAAGCAGATTCTGAAGTTCAGTTGTTCTCAAATCTGATGAGAATATTCACAAGAACTTTAACGTTTTCTGTCCCTCAGGGTTTCTATCAGTTGCTTGAACCCAAAGTGACGATCCGTTGCCGCAAGCAGGACTTGGCCTTGGTGCAGGTCAGAACAAAGCGCCACATATAGAAAAATGAACAGGAACTCTTGCACCTAAATATGATTTGAGTAACATGCGTGTCTCTTTGCTGTTTAGGCTGCAGTACAGAAAAATATTTCTATTTACAAAGGGGCTGTGAAGAACAATCTTGAAGTACGGATTGACCAGGAAAATTTCCTCTCGACAGAAATGTGAGTGTAACCTACTTTAGATTCCAGTCAGAGTTGAACATTTTAAACAAAACATCCAAAACTATGCATTTTCTTATGGTAGGGTGTCATTAATTTAAGAGCCTTTGTGATCACTGAGGCCTGATATTCAAAGGTCAGTATTTAAACTATTATTTTACTGTCTTTTCAGCTCGGGTGGTATTGAGATCTATAATGCAGACGGAAAGATCAAGGTGTCCAACACACTGGAGAGCAGGCTTGAACTCCTAGCACAACAGGTAGAGTGTGAAAGCCTTCATAATATTAATTAATAAATCAATAGAGCGTTTGTACAGAATACAGCTGTTTGGAGATCTGTAAGTTGGACAGCATAGCCACACAAAGTGTAACGAAGGTGAGGTCTTTCAGTCAGGAGTAAAAAATACTTAAATCTTTTCTGAAGTGCATTGAGTCTCTTTTCAAAGTGATTCAGAAATGAACCTCTGTGGTAGGCCTTTGCCTTATACTACACTGCAATACTTCAAAATACTTTGCTACATGATTAATAGCACTGAGTAACAATGTTTCCTGAAAGGCCTTTCACTGAAATTTGTTGATGTTTCGCGCTCTGATTCAGAAAATCACTTACGGTTTTCCTACCTTCAATGGTTCTAGAGACAAACTAAATTGTATGTATGTTTTTCATTTTAAGGTTATTATTTTCATATTAGTCTCACTGATGCATGCATTGAGCGTGAGAGTTGGCAACCCTGTTATCTACATGTACAACAAACAAACATATTAATGTTTTTTATATATTAATATAAGTAAACAGAAGACCATGTCAGTCTAGCCTCCAAATTTAGTTTGTCTAAACTTGTTTTCTACATGAAAATAACCGTTACCACTGAAATCGGCATGCTAAGATTGTATAAGAAACACTACAAAATGTAATGTCTGGTGTTATGAATGCATGAATAAAAGACATTTGCAGAAATGTAGGGTAATTAGGACACTTTTTAAACTGATACAGTTAAATGAAATTATTTTATTTAGGAGCGAGTGATTTGACAGTGCATACAGTTTATGCTACAATAAATGTCTATATCCTCAGTATATAAAAATGCCGATTGCTTGCTTGAAACAGGAGTGCACAGTGCAGTTAACAGCACCAGTGCTCTTCTGAAAGGTTTAGAAATATAGTAGCATACTTCAACCAGAGAGGTCTATAAATCCCCAATATGACACAGTGCTGTGCAGTACATGAAATTACTTCAAAGAACAGTCATCTGTTGGGTCTCGTCATCTTTACTGCATCATTGTCAATTCAGGTTTTAACCCAGATATTTCTTTTATTTTCCTTAGATGATGCCTGAAATCAGAGTTGCCCTATTTGGAGCAAATCAGAATCGGAAATTCATGGATTAAGCATCTCTGTGAACCCAGGGGACACTGGGGACCACAACTGAGAAAGTGTTTTGATCATTTGCTTAGTCTGAGTAGTATTTAACTTTTTTCTGTGTGTATGTGCTGTAATTTGTGATTCCCCCGTTGCTGAAAAAAGAAATAACAGTAAGGATTGTGTCTTGATCGGTTGCTAAAAGTCTGATATTTATCATCTCCTATCCTGATTGGCTGTGCCACTCAAAGGCTATGCTACATATGTTTACAAGTACTTAGACTACAGTCTTAATCATATGTGAATATTTAAGACATTGTCTGCATATGTTTTAGGTTTGTTTTTACCAGTGCACAAAAGGAAAATGGTGACTTGAGTCAGTTGTACACCCTTCGTAAGTTATTTGTGAATACTGGTCTTGATTATTTGGCATTCCTGTTGAAGATTAACCAAATACATTTTTGTTGAACACTGAGATTATATTGATGTGGAAATAATAAATGAAAAAGAAAACGTCTTTTTTTTTTTTATTGTTCTTCTTTAAAGAATTTACTGTTAAGTGTCCAACTGACTTTACTGTTAAGTGTCCAGATTGGTGGAGTTTGGCTGAAGAATGTACTACTTCAGCATTTTGAAACTAGGAATGTTCTGTGAGTCAGCCATGGTTCCTCTATTGTCTCAACCCTGACTGCTGTAGTGAGCACAGAATAATGAAGTGCTCAGTTCAGCTGACCATCATGCACTTAGCCATGGGGGAAGTGGAATGTTTTAAATACAGGATTACTGGGTGGAAGTAAAATCTCTCTTCACATCCTTGCGTGTATCAAGCAAAGTATATGCACTAACTGAAGGAAAATCCGTTTCGAAGACCATATCAACTTAATGGTAAGTGTGTTTTTTAACTAGTGCAACAAATCCAGGTTTGTTATTAGGTGAACTTGTTAGGATGATTCAGCTTTTCAGCTATTTTAAATTAACTTCATTTTGTAAACCTTCCATAACAATGGCCAAGCTGAACAGTGTCAGTTGGTTTAAACTTTAAAGCAAGGTGAGTTGATTTATTTCTTTTATCTACTAATTAGGGAGAAGATAACAGACAATGGCAAAATTTTAGTTGACATTTCAAGTCATACCTGTAGAAGCATTAACCAAGAGAAAAAAAACACTTTTTTGATTCATAAATTTTCTGTTAAACCAAAGTGCATCTAAACTCTGAGATTTTTGAGGACAGATTTTACTGGGTTTTTTTACAGTGTGTTTGTGAGGAAATAATGAACTTCATGGCCTTGAATAGAAATGAAAGAAGTGTCTCAGAATTTTTTTCAAGTGCAATAAATAACGTACAACTTTTTTGTTTCCAAAGTGATTTCTGACACAACGCATACTTTTAGTAAAACAGTCTGTGTATTTTTTTTCTGTCACTAACTGAATGAGACATTGGAATAGTACAGAACAGTTTTCCTACTTCTGCTCATGAAGGGAGATTTGTATTATTATCTAATAAAAGGGAGCAGGGAAACACTAATCTACATTGTTGTGGGGTGAGTTAGTGCTGTTCATGTAGAACTGTGTGTCCTGTTCATATACATGCTGATCTGCCTCTCATACTAACACAGGCCATGAAGAGGGTTTCCTGTGCAGTATGCAGTGCACCAGCTCTGGTGACCCTAATGATGTTAGTCTCTGTGAAAGAGAGCAAAGGTATACCAGACCCTCACCAGAGAGAGCTGATGCTGGAGTTGGAGGTCTCCCAGCAAGTAGGGGGCAGAGTGAAGCTCACTGCAGCAGAACAGCGGATGGATTCATTCTTGCATAAGCTGAAAGAGCAAGAGATGAAGGCTTCATCTTTTCCTCCTGCTATGCACTTCTTTAAAGCAAAGCCCTTCATCCAAAAGAGCCCTTTGTTTAAAGTGCTGCAGAAAATGCCAAAAGGTAACAAGGCAGGTTAATCCTTCACCAATGGTTTCCAGTCCTGGTTCTGCATATTTTGGTGTATTTGTTCTTTAGTATTTCAGATCATTGACAAACCCTCCCTGAGTTGACATTGATGTGTTGACAGAATAAACAAAATGAGTAGGTCAGGGTTGCTACAGGGGCAGGACTGTGAACTACTGCATAAACATTGTTTATCAAACAGTTGTAATAATAATAAGTATAAGTATAAGTCTTCATTCTAATTTTTAGAGCATGGGTAGAGCTGTCACACTTGGCTTTGTCATAGTACAATTGGTAGAAACCCTGATGCAATTTTGAGGGTGATCCATTAATCACTATCCATTATCTCAAGTTTTTTTTTATTTATGAACCCTCAAAGAACAAGGGTGAAAGAAATCAGTGTGACCTGATACATTTCACTTTTAGAGCTGTTTATAGGATTAAAATGCGTATTTCGGTCTTGTATATGTTCATATTTGGTTTAGGTTAGCAAAAGTCTTCATGGATTAAAGTTCTCTGTCGCTATGAAGGATTTCCATCAGCCGAGGGCACTAAAGGTTAATAATGAGATTAAAGCAGAGCCGAAGGAAGAAAAATGGAGAGCAAAGGGTTTGAACAAGCTTCGCAGACAAAGTTCTGGAAAGGCTCTTTTTCTTTGGTTTAATTACGATTTAATTACTTTTGCTAAAAATAAAAATAAACATTATGGTTTCGGCAGTTCTCTCAAACACTGACGGCTGCGGAGGAGCTACTGGCTGCGAGCTGTTTCTCGACGCTTGTTTAAGACAAACTTCATAATAAGAGAAAATAATTCCCCAGCATTTAGTGCCACATCAGTCTCAAAGGCTTTTAATGTCAAAGACGAGATCCGCAAAAGGGCTTCTTGTTGCCTGGCGCATCCCATAATAATAATAATAATAATAATAATAATAATAATAATAATAATAATAATAATAATAATAAAGTATAATAACAATAAAAAAGATCGCAATAGAACGGAAGTTCGAAGATTGGAAGTCAGTGTGTCATGAAGGGTCTCATTCGCTAATAGTAGCTAAAACAGGTCTGAGAACAGCGGAGAAAACCAATCGCTTAAATAGATAAAGAAGCCAAAACTCCGAAGCTCGATATTCAGGACAGTGGCTCCGGGGCCTATTCTTCGTACGTGACTAACTCAGCTGGATTTGATTGTTGTGGATTAGTGTGGTACCAATGTCTTAGATACCACATGACCCACAGCCCGGTACCGGTCCACGGTCCGCTCTTTTGCCATTTCCTCACCAATCGCAGGTCTGTGATCAGTGTTTCTACGCTCGATGCATATCGCCTTTTAAACTCAGTCCAGCTTTACTAATCATCAATAACCGGTTTTACTCCGAGAACCAGATTAGCCGCATCCTGAGTAGCGGATGATCTCGTCTTAGATGTGTCACTTCATCTCGGATGTATCAAGCGACGTACGAAGAATAGGCCCCAGGTGTCGCGAGTGATGCGAGAGTTAAAAAATAAATAACACCAGTTTTGGAGTCTGTTTTCTTGCTGTTAACAGAGGAATGGCAGGTTTACGTTCATTCCTACTCAGCTAGGGATAACAAAAAAAATAAAAGTCATACACCTTGTTGAAAATGAAAACTTATATGCTACACAATAATAAACACAATTACTCACCGAATTTGGGTGTTGTGTGTAGACTCAAAAATCATTAAAATTCCATTTAAAAGATTTCAGATTTATTTAACTAGCTCACCAACCTAGAATTAAGACAGTAAATAAATAAATAATAAAGAGGGACTCACTGACTTCTGTCTGTCCTTCATGAACTATTTATTTTGCCAATATTTCCTTACACAAAATGACTTTTCTGTTCCTTTAAGGGGCAGTTCTACATGTACACAGCTCTGCACTGGTGAGTGTGGATTGGCTTGTGATGAATGTGACATACAGGCCTCATTGCTACATCTGTTTCACTTGGATTGGGTCAGTGCAGTTCTTGTTCTCTACATATCAACCCTTCCCACGGTGGGGCTGCTCTCAGTGGAGCCTGCTGGAGAAGAAGAGGGCCTCCATCAGTGATGTACCAGCTTTTGACAAGAGGTGGTCCAAATTATTGCGACATATGTAATATCCTCCTATATCAAGACCAATGAAGATCTAAGATTGTAGTTCTGAGGGCCCAGGACTGTTATTTTGTTTATATATATATATATTTGTGTGTGTGTTTGTGTGTGTGTGTGTGTGTGTGTGTGTGTGTGTGTGTGTACGTGTTTATAGTCATATAGGCAGTTCAAGGAATATAAGCTTTCTCTTTTTTTATTAATAGTTTTTGTTATTTTGTTGACCTAGAATAATACTGTGCCCTGATTTAAAAAAAGACGTTTTCTTAGTCTAAACACTTGCTTACCAGTCGGGGTAAACAAAACACTTTACTACAGCACACTGAGGTCAAATTAACCTTTTTCATTCATCCATTCTCAGTTTGATGCAGAACCTCACACTGTTCACTGAGGACCCCGACGTGGCATATCCTAACCAGGATGCAGTGTGGGAGCGCTTTGAGCAGACATTCATTGCAATCTCAGGGCTTATCACCTATGCACCCGTTTTTAAGGATTACTTCTACCAAGGCCTTCAGCAACTCTATGATGACAACATATTGTACCTGGAGCTGAGGGCAGGCCTGTCCAGGGTTTGTGAATGTTCACCCTGAATACACTTCTTAGTTCCTAGTAGCAAGGTTTGACATGATTAAGATCATTAATACAAACATGAACTTCTGGATGTGCTTCTTGCATGTTCTACACTATATGATCAAAGGTAGGTAGACAGCCTCTAATTGGTGATTTATTACGACATTTTCAGCCACACATTACTAGTAAGTGTATAAAAACGGACAGATAACAATGAGTCTCCATAGACAAACACAGGCAGTAGAATGGGTTATACTGAAGAGTTTGGTGACTTCAAATGTGACTCTGTGATGTGAGTCAGTTTGTGAAATTTTCTGTCATGCAGGCAACTCCATAATATGATTTTACAATTGACAGGTTGTAATGGAACAACTTTGTGTAGGTTAGATGGTTAGATGGTCAGGTGTCCACAAACCTTTTTGCCATATAGTGTAGATTTAAATAAAATCATGATGAATCGAACCACATGTAGTAGCACTCCAGAACTGGAATGGTTCATGCTTGTTTAGAAGGAAATATCTTAAATGAAATGGTCCATAAATACTGACAGCTTCTAAAGGCATGTGTTGACATTCACCATGTAAGCAGTGTGAGTTTTTTACTACTGTAAAATAATAGTTCATCGTTTTTCTATTTCAGACATATGAGCTTGATGGCAGCATCCATGACAGAGATTTTTCCCTCCAGATGTACAAAAATATAACGGAACAGTTCAGGTTGAAGCATCCAGATTTTATAGGGATTCGGATTATTGTAACAGTCCACAGGTAAGACTACACAAAAGTTATATCAGTGAATGTCCACAGTACAGACTGAGCTTGATCTATTGGGGACAACCATGAAGGAATAATGATAATAAAATAAAATATGCAAATTTAGATTTTATTGCACTAAAGCAGATCTGACATATTCAGGCATGAAGACATTGGCACTGAGAGAGCCTTGTTTTCTTTTGAGAGTGTTACAGTAGCTTCTCTGTTGAATCGGGCATCTGTAGATGTGCTGGAAAAACTAGTCCAAACCATGGAGGCTCAACCTTGCACTTCCCAGGAATTAATGGATCTGCTGCTAATGTCTTGGTGCCAGATACCACAGCACCTCTTCAGAGGTTTCCGTGGTGCAGTGTGTCAGAGCAGTTTAAGTGCCATAAAAAGGCAGATGGTTTTCATATGGTTTTCTACAGTGGCAAGAAAAAGTGAACCTTTTGGAATTTCATGGTTTTCTGCATTAATTTGTCATAAAATGTGATCTGATCTAATTCAAGGCTATTGACAAATAAAATTAGCATTAGATTTTTCATGTCTGCGAACAACCATAAAAAAGTCTGTGACCTCAAAAAGCTAATTGGAATAAGGTGTTGGCATACCTGGGAAACTGACTCTTAATTTTTAGTTTGTGCCACACCAGAGGAATACGCTTATTTGAGCCATGCCTTGCCAAAAAGAGCTTTCAGAGTATCTACAGTCAACAATTTTTGCTGGAAAAGGTTACAAAGTGATTTCAAAAACCTTTGAAATTCACCAGTATACAACTGGAGGCAAACGATGAAGACACTTTGGGACTGTGGCTACTCTACCAAGGAGTAGGTGCCCAGTCAAAATGACCCCAAGAGCTCAAAATAATCAGTAAAGAAACAACCCTAAGTGAACCAAAGATTTGAAGATATAGTTGGAACTGGCTAACATCTGTGTTCATGAGTCTACAGTATGTAAAACATTAAACAAGCAGGATGTCTATGGCAGGACACCACAAAGGAAGCCACTGCTTACTAATAAGAACACAGCTGCACACCTAAAGTGTGCAAAAGAGCACATTGACACTCTACAGCAGTATTATCAAAATGTTTTGTGGACTGATGAACATAAGATTAAACTATTAGGAAAGGAAGCGCAGCACTATATCTGGTGTAACAAGGGCATGTCATAATCAAAAATCATCACCCTAACTGCAAAGTATCATTGAGGAAACATCATGATTTGGGCCTTCTTTAATGCACCAGGGCCTGGCCGACTCACTGAGGGGAACATGAGTTCCCAATTTTATCAAAACATTCTTCAGGATAATGTGAGTATGTCTGTACATTAGCTAAAACTTATCAGTTCTCGATTGCCTTTCCAGACTTTTAAAGTTATTTCCATTTATATCTTTTTTTGCCGTTTTTGTTGCTTGTTTTTCATTGTTATTTTTTTAATGATACTTTTATTTTATGATTTTTGATTCTTTGATTCACT
This sequence comes from Brachypetersius gabonensis, assembly GCA_037577145.1. Lineage (NCBI taxonomy): Eukaryota > Metazoa > Chordata > Actinopteri > Characiformes > Alestidae > Brachypetersius > Brachypetersius gabonensis. The sequence continues at coordinate 26,617,511 of JBBJLR010000133.1, read as the reverse complement.
GCACTTTGGTGCAACTGCTGTAAATGTGCTACAGAAATAAACTTGACTACATTTATAATTGTCAATACCCTTGACTTAGGGAATGATTACATTTTCTGACAAATGAATGAAGAAAAAACTATTTCAAAAAGCTCACACACATTTTCTTGCCACTGTATATACCACTTTTTAAAATGGCCATGCTTCTGAAATTCATTATTTTATGTGAAGTTTTTAATGAAACTTGACTAAAAGGATAGTTCAAACAAAAAGGCTCACGATGAATGAAAACTAATATTGACATTTTGTATTATGCTTAAAACCTTCATGCAAACAAATTAAGTAGCTACACATTCTTTTAGCTAGGAACTGCTCAGGCTTGTTTAAGGATGCAAAACGTATCTTCAAAAAAGTTATAGAAAGGTTAACGGAAATGTAAACCAACTAGATGCCAACTATTTTCCACGCATACACACACACACACGCGCGCAAACACCTTTTCTGAATCTGTGTACAGAGCGCTCAGTTTGTCTCAGGTGAAACAAGCAGTAACTGATACCATAGAGATGCAAAAACAATATCCAGAGCTCATTGCTGGCTTTGATCTGGTGAGAATCCTTACTTACTTCTTCATTTTTTCACAGACCTTTCTACAAATATTTAATACACCAGGTTTTGGTTAAGGTGCAGTGTAAGGTAATACTCTGAGTCTTGCTTTAGGTTGGACGAGAGGATCGTGGAAAATCCATCTGGTTCTTCCGCGAGGCACTCACAATCCCCACAGAGGTTAAAGCAAATCTTTCCTATTTTTTCCATGCAGGTGAGACTGGTAAGTCCTCAAAGAGGCTGTTTATATGTTGTTAATACCTTGCATCAACATGCGGTTTTGGTGATCAGGCCATCAGATTTCACTATATTGCATGAAAAGCCCTTGACCTGCACCCAGTATGTGTATTGATCAGATTTTGATTGGATTTCAATTCAAACCACATTGTAGCTGGAGACAAATTTTGACTACATTTAACGAGTCTTTTTATATATACATACATGTACCTAACTTTTGCACATAGGAAATTAAAATTAGTTCTCAACTGGTTACTCTCAAAACACATTTTAGTGTAAAGTACGTATATTGAAATTTGACCTGTACACAAAACATGTTAATGCAAGGTATAAACAACCCTAAAAAGGAGTTTACTGTGTATGTCTACAGAATCACTTAAAGTAATCAAAAATCATTACATGCTGAAAAATAACACACTGTGCGTTTCTGTGTAGACTTAGATGGCACGGACGTGGACAGGAACGTTCTGGATGCTCTTTTATTCAACACAACCCGCATTGGTCATGGTTTTGCCTTGGCACACCATCCTCTAGCAAAAAAGCTTGCCAGAATGAAAGGAGTGCCAGTGGAAGTGTGTCCTATATCCAATCAGGTACCCCCTCACAAAAGTCCATGATGGGTCTAGATTAAGCCTGGATTTTCTTTTTGCATGGATTATGTATGACACACTGATTCAAGGCTGAGTTGTGCCCACCTGTCTATCTTGGAAAGAGTACTCTTCTTTGAGACTCTTGCAGCTCAGTACTGTACATGTAATTTCTTCAGTATTTAGGTTTCAAACGACTTTACGCAAGTGATAAACGTTGTTTAACTAAATTGGCTTATTTTAAAAACAAAAAGTAATCCAATCAGAAGCCGACATAACCCAACATAATCCAATCTACTTTTCCTCCATCTTGGTGTAAAAAAAAAGAAATATAGCAAAAATCTAGAATGTAGGCCTTTTGAAAATATCTTAATGAAGATTTAATAGTTTAAATAGTGACTGAATACCTTCCTTCATCAAAACACTTAACTGGTTAGAGGCTTATTTGTACATTGCAGCCTTCCATGATAACAGTATTGCAGAGAGTAATATCACAATAACGGTTATAGGATATATTGTGCAGCACTGTTTTCTGCTTTTGTCATATGAAGGTGCATTTGCCTGACTGGCATTAGTTTCGGCTGCGAATGTTGCCAGTGTGTTGCCTTGAGTACTATTTAAGGTATTGTTGGTATCAGTCCTGAGCAGGTATCAAAGAACATAAAACTGGACATTTTGGTACTGAACCAATGGCTGAAGTAGTGGAAAGTAAGGTGAATTTAAATAGATATTTAATTGAAATGTTGGATTTAAGTTGGAAGGGCATCCTGTAGCATGACATTTATATGTAAGTATAGTTTTTTTGGTAATGTCGTGTCCAGATTAGCAATTTATTCATCCGTAAAAGGACAAAAAAAATGAAAAGATCCTGATTGCCATTTTGTGCTTGTTTGTGTTGTAGGTGCTCAAGTTGGTGTCAGATTTACGGAATCACCCTGCTGCCGTCTTGATATCACAGGGGCATCCTATGGTGGTGAGCTCTGATGATCCGACCTTGTTTGGGACTACTGGACTATCCTATGATTTCTATGAGGTCTTTGTTGGAATTGGTGGTCTGAGTGCTAATGTTGGCACGCTTAAGGAGCTGGCAATTAATTCAATCCGGTAGGAAGGGTTTCTTTCCTGACATATATATGCTTTCCCATTTTCAGAGATGAAGCTAACTTTTTTTGCTTGGGTTTAGGTACAGTTCCTTGCTCCCAGCACTGAAGGACAAAGCCACAGCCATATGGCAACAAAAGTGGGACAAATTCATACTGGAGAATTCACCATAGTGACAAGAAAATTTCTACTATCGTAGAAAATGGTTTCAAAACACCTCAGTTAATATTTGTCTGAAGGTAGATTGGGACAATGTGACTAAATTAAACTCTGTGTTTCAAAGGTCTTTGATCACATATTGTATTGTCCACTTCTGCCCACTGCATTCTTGAATGTACAGTTGATAATATCCATTCAGCCCAACTGCGATTTCAAGACATCGGCCAGTGTCTCTATTCACTATGGCTTGCCCCTGCAAACAGATAAACAAAATAGGTTTTTCAGTGTAACAAAAACTGGGAAGGATTAGGGTAAAGCAGCTGAATCGGCTGTTTTTTACATCAGAACCTTATGTAAAGCTCCAAATGTTTGACGCAAACTGCATATTTAAAACCCTTTATGGAGTCATGGTCTGTTTACCTGTTTAAAATCCCAGTTTTTGGCAAGTTGCTGCTTAGAGCACTCACTTAGTACAGGGAGTCTCCCTGAACCAGGGTCAACCAAACAGCGAAGTTCTTGATTCATGTTCTGCCCAATATAGAGCTCTCCATGTTTTCTGTAGCCACAAGCCTATAATGATTCAGAATAAAGAAAGAAAACATTGTGAAGAACTACTGTTACAGAAATGCACTGGAGATAATAATGAAGACATGAGGAAGGTGAGGAGCCCTGTTTTTCTGACCTGTGAATAATGGTGATGACATGTATATAAGATGGGGGTGTTGTCGGAAAGGGTTCCTTGATCAGCACACATGTTGGCCTTTAGACTGTTGATCAGCTGTGTTTATTTGTTAGCAAAAGAAAATTATTTATTTGCAGTACCAGAACCACTTTAGTGTTACTAATTTCTAATTTCTTACTATTGCATTTCAGGTTTCAAATGTTTTGTACCATATGTAGAATACATTGTGGAGGTTAGAAGAAAACCTTAAAAATGTTAAATGGCTTTTGCATAATTAATATTTATGACTAATGAAACAACATAAACTACCAAATTACTTTTAAATTTTGGGAAAACAGTTTTTTCTGCGACTTATAAAGTTACTTTTGTGGAGATGCAATGTTTTGTTCCTTACAGCAACGGTAGAACAATATGGACAAAGTTGACATTTTAACCTGCAAAGCATTTACTGATACTAGAAGAATAAAATAAGTTAAGCAGTAAGAGTACAAATAGTAATAGTAGTCCATGAAATATACACAAATTGTACTGGTGAATAAGTATACAATTACAGATTGTACTGGATGATTACAGTCTATTGCACATTGTGAGAAAGTAGTCAAATTGAATTGGTTGATCTATTTCACTATCAGGAATTTTGCCTCAATTCTCATGATTTTTTGTCCATATTTTTCTCAAAATCATGTCAGAGATTTTCTTCTGACATTTAAAAAATCTTTACTGTAATTCCTCACACAATACATAGATTGCCTTACTATTTTTATGGCCTGTGACCTACACACACCATGTGCACTCACCACACCATACCCAAGCAGGTCATCCATGGGATCTAGCTGTGGATACACATTATCCAAATACCACTTAAATGGTTTGCACTGCAGCTTCTCCTTTAGTCTTTTTCTCTCGGAAACATCTCCAATGTCTATACCATGGCCCTGGAGGAAGCAAGAGTATGATATTGTTTTTCAATTTTTCAATGGAAAAATAGTCACTTTGATATTCTCAGGCTGTCTTGAAATTGTATATGTGTATTTACAACACAAGTTGAGCACACACAGGTCAATAACAGGTTACAACTATACTGCATTAAACCACTCTCAAATTAAATAACAGACTGGATCTGCTGAGGAGGAGAGGACCATTGTTTTTTCTTGTACTGATGTATAGACAACAGTATCATACCGTTGGAGGAAGGTTCCAAGCGACATTGACATTAATCTTATATTCGTCCAGCCAGACCTCTGCCACCCTGAGAGCATTCCTCTTCATCATTTCAGTAAGGTTTTGTGTGTATGGTTTATGGGCTCTCTCAATGTGAGCCACTTTAGAACATGGTATGATCTCAATACTCCCTCCACATAGCCACACCTGTAAAAATGGAATAAATCATAATACAGAGAAACAGTCATGATCCTAAGGAAATGAGAGAATCTGACTAGATGTTTGCTTGTTTATGGAAGTAATTAGGTGACAAACTGTTAAAATTAAATAAAAACATGCTTGAATGATACTGAGACAGCCGGAGCTCAAATCATAGGTTCATAAGTTAATTTTACATGCTATTTCCACATTTGTAATGAGAAATGTCTGTTGTCTACCATGCTGTACTATGCATTCTATGTCATATACCCCACACAACCCTACTGTTCTACATAATTGTGGCGTTCAGTTCAAACCCAAATTAACAGACATTCTCCAGTTAATCAGGTACTTCTGATCTGTAACAAATTAGATCACAAATTAAAGTTAGCAGGAAGACTTCATGGAAAAGGAAACAACTGCCATTTAATGTCTTCTTGTACTTTTTGATTGCATTTAATTACATTTTCTACAAATGTGTGGTTAAAGTAACTGAATGTATAAATAAATGATAAATTGAGTAAACATAGTAATTCAAAGTGGTTTGATATCAAATGCTCTTTTCTAGAGAAAGAATTGTTCACAGCAGTTGTGATAGGAAGGACAAACATGAAATGGTTATGAATATACTGCCTTATTTCTGAGATATTATTTTACAATTGATTTAAGATAAACTCTCTGTTGTAGGCATCACAACTTCTGGTTTCTTTCAGCACCGCTGTACAGGAATTGCTACAGGACAGTTTCTCTGCAAATGCACATCAAAAAATCTAAATTATGCAGAAATTTTAAACCTACTGAATTTCTGTTTTTAAGCAGTTCATGGCAAGATAATCCTGATTTTAAAAAATACAATTAAGAAAATAATTATACAGTATTGATTATGTAAGAATTATATAATAAATTAACATAATCAACAACTCACCCGGATGCCTAGCTCCACGTTCTCACCACCATATATTTTCATTCCTCTGTCAAGTGTTCCAATCTCTCCAAAGAAAAGACGATCAACTACAAGAATACCCATCACAGAGGGACTCCTGGTAAAAGGAAAGGACAAATACAGCTTTACCAAAAATGTGTAAGCCCTATCTGTAAAATACAATTGTGGTGAGGTCACAGTTCAGTAATTTAATACATTTAATACTTCTCATACCAAATATATTTTAATAATTTAAAATGCATCATAGTATTAGCTTGTCAGCATGTATTGATCAGCATTTCAGGCAAGATCTGAATTTCAAGAGAACAAACATTTTAGATGGAAATAGAAATTTGTGGTACATCAACCAAATGCAAGACTAACTGGAGGCACTCACTTGGCAGGCAGTGACTGGTCATTGTGATAGTACCATTCCTGTCTGAAAACATCATACCGACACCACAAAGCCCAGTCAAAACCGTGAGCTGCAGCTGGATATGGAATGACTTCCATGTCATAGAAATTCACCTTGTCAAAGACTGGGCTCAGCACTAGTCTGCGGTCAGCTTGGATGCGGGCAAGTAGTGGTTCTGCCCTGTGAGTGAGCACAAAATAAGCACCTGTGAGCGAGTCCTGTAGAGACCACAGCAGTTTTATGGTTTCCATGAGACACCCTTATATTGTGTTTGTACATAGAAATCAGTAATTGTGTTGGTCTGCTGCCCACCAGGACAGTTCAGGAAGAGTTACACTTCTACTGAGAGTTTTTTTGGACATACAGTAGTACAGACACTGGCTCTTGACTTACCACTGAACATGAACCTCAATGTGGGCATCAAAGATCGCGACTACATCCCCTGAGGCGGCCTTCCAGCCAGAGATCCGTGCTTGAGTAAGGCCCATCCGCTCTTCATGCATCACTTTCTTCACCAGGCCTGGATAAGTCTCATGGACAACACTAATAAAGGCATTCAGCTTCCCTTGCAAATCCTCTGTGAAAGCAAGAAATTTAATACCAAAAATACTAATGTTTTTGTATTTCGATGTGCCATTTTACTCCATAAAGAAAACATACTGTGGAAAACCATAGATTTCTGAGCTAGGCCATCAAAATCAGGCCAGAAATGTAAAAATTAAATTAAATACAGAGGGGAAAAAAATGGTTGGTAATGTTCCTAATAGTGTTCGCATACTAGAGGTCTTAAACAGATGAGTGAGCTAGATTTATAATTTTGGTCATGGGGGAAACTTTTGGTCATGGGGGAAACATTTCCACTTTTGCTTTATTATTAAAAATCACACTACAAATATCACACAGGAAAAAATTATGAATAAAAAATGTGGTGTTACCACATTGTCACCATGTCATTTTTCACTCAATTATAAGTGGGGTTGTTGATGGCCTAATGGTTAGGGAGTTGCCTCTGTGAACAGAAGGTTATGGGTTCAAATCCCAGGGCTACTATGGGCACTACTGAGGCACCCTTGGGCAAGGTACTCCCACCCTAGGTGCCCTTTTGGTAGCTGCCCACTGCTTTACTTGGTGAATGAATAAAATGCAGAGAAAAAAAATCCCGCTCTTCACATTGTGTGCTGTGGTGTGTTCTTGTGTGACTTTAAGGTTTCGCATTACTTTATTGATTTTTGTAACTTTGGAGCTTGTAAAATACATTCCATATATATTTTTATTCTGTCATACATGAACACAACACAGCGTGAACAGCACAAAATTCAACTTCTGCGTTTAACCCATTCACCAAGTGAAGCAGGGGGCAGCCAGGAACATGGCGCCTGGGGAGCAGTGTGTGGGGATGGTACCTTGTTTAGTGTACCTCAGAGGTGCCACTGTCTTGGGAATCGAATCCATAATTTTCTGATCGCCCTAACCACTAGGCTACCAGCTGCCCTTGAAACTTGTAGACAAATATTTAACTTTGTACTTTTACAGTGACTGTTACATCTCATTTCCACATATTTGTTCAACGTGACTGAATTGTAACCTGATAAGACAACAAGCATTTCCAGTTTCAGTATGTGTCTCTAGCTGAATTACAGTCAGTTATTTTTCTATCCTATTCAAAAGAAACTTTGCAACAGACTGAACATTTCCTTACACCAGCAGTCGACATTTAAAAAGGAGCTGTAAGCTAAAAAGGCTGGAAAAGTAGACTACTGAGAAGTCCAGCTGGCAATGTCTGTCATAAACTATATTAATTCATTACATTTAGCAACCATTTTGTTGTGACTCTAATACAATATTTTTATGCGTAAAACTGTTAACATATGTCCAAATATCCACTGAAGACACATCACTATATATGGTTTGTTATAAATATATTGATTGATATATAAGCCGAGTCCCCTTCCCTCAGTCGAGTTCGGGTTCCCTTTGGAGTGAGATTTGTGTTGTGTACAACCGGTTTTCGTTTGAAGCTCTACAAGCTTGATTCTAAGAATTTATTCCTGCAAGTGTGTCTGCTCCGTAAGTGCGACATGACAGGTTCCTTGGTACATTTAAAATAGTAGTACACAAATATCATCTACAGTCGTGGCCAAAAGTTTTGAGAATGACATAAATATTAGTTTTCACAAAGTTTGGTGCTAAACTGCTTTTAGATCTTTGTTTCAGTTGTTTCTGTGATGTACTGAAA
>JBBJLR010000133.1:26584308-26609128 GCA_037577145.1 Brachypetersius gabonensis | reverse complement strand
AGAGAGAGAGAGAGAGAGAGAGAGAGAGAGAGAGAGAGAGAGAGAGAGAGAGAGAGAGAGAGAGAGAGAGCAAGAGATGAGAAATACAGAGATATAAGAAAAAGAAATATAGAAGGAATGTGAGATAGAAGAGAAAAAGAGGTAAAAAGAAAGAAGATAAAATTACACGAAGAAAGAGGGAGAAAAGAGAGAAATGCCTTTACTAATAATGGTTTTAGCAATAGCCGGACGCTTTTGATGACTTAAAGAACTTTAAAATGATAAATATATAAATATACATCTACAGAATCACATTCAACATTTTTTTCCACAGAGAAACAACCATTAACCTGCCTAAAGTACAAACATTCTAATGGTTCCTTTATTTGTCACTGTTCACGTTGCCTTTTTATTAAATGTCCTATGAAGAACCGCTTTTTCCTGGAGGTGTATATTAAAGAATTTCGAAATTTCGAATAATTATAAATATCCAATTGTCGCAGTTTGTGGGCGATAACAGAAAAGTCACAAAACGCACGATAAGTTCTCACCGAAGTGAAGAGATTTCCCTCTGCGTCCATGCACAAGAAGCGGTTACTTTTCACCCCGAATATCGCCAGGCGGTCTCTGCTCTCGGCTTTCAGGAGAAAAACACCTGTTCAGAGCAAAGACAGCAGAACTAAAAGCTGTGAACTTACACCTGTGGCGTAAAATTTAAAGCCAAGTTCTTATAATATAATTATATCAGTACTCACTGTACGAGCCTCGGTGTGTAGTTTTGCGCACGTGCCCGGTGAGGCTGATCTCCAGGTAAAAGTTGTTTAAGTCAGTGCTGGCCTGCAGGTGGATGAGTCTCCTCGGGTTGCCCCATCCGGAGCTCTGGAGAGGAGAGGCGTTGGGAGCAGCGCCTGCCGGGGCGCATCCCTGCAGCGCAGCGAGCCACAGCGCGAGGAGCGGGCGCAGATTCAGCCGGGGAGCGCTAGTACGCATGCTTGCGGACGTAAAGGGCGAAGGGCAGGAGATGAAGTTCTGCTCCGTAAAACGCCAAGACTATTTAAACGCGGCCGCGCCACTCCTTGCTTAGGGGTTTTACGCAACATTCGCGCCCCCAGGACGAAGACCCGAGCAGAAGCGGAAGAGCGGAGGAGCGCTGTCTCCGCGCACCTTGTTCTGTTTATAGTGGACTTAATTGGCCGGAACGGGCCTGACCATAATTGCATTCAGCACCGCCCACTAAACACAAATATGACTCTCATTGAGCCCACGCGCCACACATTCCGCTTCGAGCGTTTTCACCACAGGCAGAATTTGGTTTACAGCAGAAGAAAATAAAGCAAAATAAGGCGAAAAAAACATTTACTCCTCTTGCCTGACCGGAATGCCGCCTGTTCAAGAGTCAAGTAAAATTGAAAACTTGATCCCGGTCGGAGCGTTCCTTGCAGCGGAGTACCTCTCCACTCTGACCAACAGGGGGCGCGTGTGCATCGCAGCAGTTTTCATACCATGACGTTCACATATGTCACACCTCCCAGATGTGTTGGATAAAAAATTAAGAAATGCATTCATGCTTTTAATTTACAGTAACAAAAGCAATAGAACAATTAAATAATTGAATATATTCAGTTTTTTTGGACTGTTCAGGTGGAAAAAAGTTGTTTTTTATTTTTAAAATGTCTGCATAATTAAATGGTTAAGATGTAAATATGATTTCACCAAGATTTTTTCTATGGGTGCCGGTCTTAAGTGCTCTAGATTCCAGGTGGGCGCTAAGAATTGATCTTCCCTCTATATTACCAAACGTTTTGTCTTTATGTAATTGGAGAAAGTAAGGATGCATCCAGTTATGTACTTTCTCAAGGCAGCGACACCATTAATCCATAGGGCCAAAGTCACTTGGTGATAGAGCTAAATAGATGTGTGTCATCTGCATAATTATGATAGGACACATACTTCTCTTTAACAATTTGACCCAGTGGAAGCATGTACATGTTGAACAGGACCGTTTTCTCTGATTCACTTAAACCTAAGTGTTCCAGTTCCCATACTCGTGACCCCATGCTCTGCTCATTGTTGTGTTTTCCCTTCTTTTTGCACATGAAGCTTATTAATTAACGACAGGCTGGATGACATAAAACATAGTGTGGATCAGAACTGAGTCTGGGAACCTCAGACTTACCTTATCTTAGCTCATCACTAGGTTATAGAGGGAAGTTATCTATAACTCTTAGTTCTGCATAAGATTTTAAGATATTTGGTTAACTAATATTTTATAGAAATAGAAACTTGAAACTACTAATCTCTATGCTAATCTGCTGCTCAGACTAATTTAGTATGGACATTAGCCGAGACCTGTATTGTGAAGAAAAGAAGCAACAAGTAATATGTGTTTGTAAGAACTGTTAGTATATTACTTGCACATCTGTGAAGTATTTTCACAAATTTTTGTTCAGATACATATTGTGACATACTAGCTTACTGTTACTTCATATTAATTTTTAATATAGACAGAAATTTGATGTACTGCCATAAATCTTGTCATTTGGAGTTGGTATGTTACAGAGTTAAAATTTGATTTTTGTAGTTTAATAAAATGAGCCTGGAACTTTGCAGGGCTGCTTTTTTTAATTAACAATGAAACCCGTTGGAAATTGTGGCTGTCAAACCAAACCTCATATCTCCAAAGTGATACATTTACAGAAGAAGGGACCTGCTTAGAATAACCCAGTATTAGCCGCATTCCAAATTACAAGTTTAAAGTAAAACCTTTGCTTATTCAGTTTAGTGCTTGAATTTAATGGCTGATTGGAGTATTTACAGAAAACTGTGTGGTTTTCACTGACCTTAAGTTTTTTTTTTAAACATTATTAACCTCAAAGCCCCCGCACTAAACTGAAAAATCAACATTTGGACGCTTTTGGCTGATGTGGTAAAATGGTATAATTATAGATATATATTATTTTGCTGGAATTTTATATATATATGGTGATATACACAATATTGCTGTACATGGTTACACTTTATGAGGACACAGCATAAGAGACATCATTAATGTTCATTGGGAGACAATGACAAGAGAACACACCTAATAAAAAATCAAACTTTTATTGTTATCAGGAATATGGTTACACTGCTGTGCACAGCACATACGTACAAAAATAAAAGGAAAACCACTTTTTTCATATATTTATGTTTTCACACATAGCATTGTTGGTTTTCAGAAACAAATGATTGAAGACGTCTGTTTCCTACTGCTTCACAATCTTTGTAAGAAATCATAACTAAGGCAGGAGGTGAGGTATATGTTAACAGTGAGAAGAAGAATGGTGGGCACACATGCCCTTCAGTGCCTAAGGTTTAAAAGAGACAAAAAAGAACAAGAGAGGAAGGGAAATGAAAGAGAGAGAGGGGGCATTTTGAATTGCCACACATGCCCCCAAATTCCATAATTTTTGATGTTCAGGGAACAGCCAGCATGCCAACAGGTGAATATGAACTGTATTTTGAACTGCAAATTTACCATTGAACGTTGTCTTAGTACTTCATTAATATTTTTTCTGTATTTTTTCTCTTATTAATTATCACATTTTTTCACGTCCATTTCTCTACTTTGTGAATTTTCAACTGCAGTTTTGCAGAATTTGGGAGAGGCATGTCTGACATTATACATCAGCTTTAATATAGAGTAACTGCTACTAAATTGTTAACAAGTAGATAGTGGACTACTGTTTACAGAAGAGCTAAGCATCTCAATCAATGGATAAATCCTTTTACTATTACCTTCATGAAAAAGAAATTCAATTAAAACACTGATGAAATGTAAATCATTCTCCAGTTTAAATTCTTCTAGCTAGCAACAAGTTAAAAAAACAGTCCAGATGACAACAGCATCCCAAATCTAAGGACTGACATGGCATTCCAATGCCCTGTGCAACACAGATTCCTCTGTTGTGTCCATTGCTGTGGGCTGGACAGAACTTGTGTGGAGATGAGGGGCGATTCTGACAGGGCACATGCACCGAGGCTGACAGGCTACATCCTACAGGAAACCAGTGTCCTTATTCTGTGCCCAATAAACATTTTTACAGCTGTCGCAATAAATCCATACGATGTACACATCAGCAGTCGGGATTGCTCAAATTCTCCAGCATTCACGCACCTGACTCATTGTTCATCGTCTAAGTTAACAATGGCTTCTGTGACTTCTGTGTAAATCTGCCATTCTCTAATACAGGTTGTTCACATTCACAGAAACGCCTTCGCCACATCAGGAGCTACTGAGAAACTCAGATTGAATCAATAAGGCATAATAATACAAAGCTTTCTTAGGCAATAGAGGAAGATACAACATGCAGCTTGAGAAGGTTTTTGTCAGGTATTCATGAGTATACAGTGCACTGTAATATAACATGAGTGTTAAGGATGTGTATATGTGTTGGCAAAATGGTAAAATGATGGAAAATTGTATAATTCACCTTGTGAATTTGTTGTTGGGATTTATGACAAGTCACCTCTCTTTTCACCTTCAAGATCACTTTTTGTTGGATTATATTGCTTTGTCTAAACATTATCATCTTGTACAGTAATTAAATTCTTCCAGTGAGGGTTTACAAAAAGTAGCTTTGGAAAACATCTTGGTCATTTCCATCACCCCCACTTATCATGATAAGGCTTTTGATATATAGTATATTTTCAGAGTGAGATTTAGCCTCAAATTACACCACATGATTACTTAAATGGGCACTCTGGCTAAAATTAAAAAAGTAACTATTGCTACATCTGTTGTAAACATGCCTATTTACCTACTACATTGGTGCAACAGGGGTCTAGAGTGAGTTTAAAGACTGGATACCCCCTTTTTATGCATCTTGAAGATGGGAGAGATTTCTGAATAACAACTAGGACTTTGGGGCAGATATTTAAGGGCAAGCTTTGAAGTTTGAAGTAAAGAATGCCAGAAATGTCCAACTGACATATTTGCATAATGCATGCTTGGAGGAAAACAGGAAAAGGATACAAAATCATGACTTCTGTCAAACTGATAAGGCAAAAAGATGCAGTGCTGCGCTACAGAATATTGCATAACATGACAAGTGAGATATTAAATGCTATTTTTAGGCCTGAATGACCATTTAAACCATTTATTTAAAAAAATACATCTTAAATGTCAAATGGGTGTGATATTCACATAGCTAGGCAATGAAAATTATGCAGCCAGTCAAACGAAAAATGTTCTTTAAACCAATGCAAGCAAGGAGCTTGAATGCAGTAGCATTGCTGGGACTGCAACCAGTTGCTGCAACTGATCATGATGACATCCTCAAGGGATTGGGAGTGAAAGGCAAAATTTGACAGCCTCATATAGCAACAACACAGCGTTACCAGCTCCAGTATACTCACTTAGACAAGTGCTTACACTAATGATGGGAGCAAATGATGAGAAACTGAGTAGAGACAGAGGCTCTGTGCATGGTGTGAGGCTTCAGGACTTGTCTGTGGCCCTGGCCATGAAATAAAAATGGGCCCAGACTTGCTACCCCTGGGTTACTACTGAAATCTCAAGGTCTATGTGGTGGCATATTACAGGAATAACATGGCAAGAGGCTGATGCAGGCAGCCAAGCCTCCACTAAGGTATTTGAGAAGCCATTGTCTCCCCCAACACCCCCCACCCAAGCAGGAGCCGCGTACTTGCAGCAGAATGAGCAAACAATGCGGTCGCTGTGCCCCATAAGTCTCCCTCTAGATTTAAATAGCGTTCTCCTTGGAAAGAGATGTTTCTCTAAGGTTTGTGGAAAAGTGGGTGGCCTCACACTTTGAGCAGACAAATGAGAAATGCTGTACAGAGAGCCCAAAAACGTCTCTTTCTATTCAAATGTCATGCCGGCAAACCCTGTAATTTTATTTGCTGGCAACAGCAGCAGTAGCAGTGGCCTCTAGACACTGTGCCACTGCAGTGCTGCTGCAGCGGAGAGCCTAAGCCTCGAAGCAAGAACACTGCCCATCTCGCACTGACTTCTCTGTCCCTGGAGACGAGCTGGTCACTCAAACACACGCACGCACACACCCACTCCCCACAAACATGAATAAATAAATATGTCTTGCACACCCCCAACCCCACCCTAGATAGCAGACACCAGCTTTCATTGCCTCTCTGTGCAATCCAAAATGTTCAGTTTTGCGATTATCAACAATAAGCAAAGCTCTTTGCTCCAAGCTGTTGTTATGTACAGCATTTTCATTGGTTTAGTAGAATCCCACAAACATACTATGCAACAAGCTTGTTGTACTATGTCAAGTGCTCCATCTATACAGCCATACCAGAAACAAATTTGTCAGCAGTGTCTCAATTCATGGAAATATTTTAGGTATGTAATTACGTTAATTAACCCTGTGCTAAAAAAAATTATATATATATATATATATATATATGAAACTAGAAGGTAGAAGTAGAACATACACCAGACCTAAAGGAACTCTTGGGCAACCTCTGCCGGAAAAGATAGTGTTTCATGGTATTTTTTTAAGTTAGGACATGCCAACAGAAGACAGGACAACAGAAGCCTTTGCCTTTGGCTTTACCATTATCACTGGTGCTGATCTGCTCAAGACAGGAGCGTGATTGTATAGTATGTTCTCTAATGTGAGAAAAGTAAAATCAAGTCGAGATACCTCAGCTGTCAATCCACCAACCCCCACCCCCCTTGGGCAGCCCTTGCGGGAGAGTCCCTACAGGGCCCTGGCTAACATATCAGCCCTATTTCTGACTCCCTGGGGCGTTCAAAGAATGCATGTTAAAGGGGCGGTGTGGAGGAATGCCAAGGCACCTCAGCTCATCATGCAGCAAAAAGGGATCCGCATTGCTTTAAGTGCTCTCATGTTTCCATGGCCAGAAAACTAGAGAAAAAAACAATAAACAAAACAAAATATAGAAACTAATAACAAAAAAAGTTAAGGAAAAACACGCATTCTCTGCATAACTCCCTTTTACCCATACGGGGGCTCTGAGGTAATAAAAAAATATCACTTCGCTGTATAAAGCTGAAGAGGACATCTGCTATCCATTCCAGTGTTCCCCACCATCCTGTTAAGCACCCAAGTAAGGTGAAGAGACTGGCAATGGCTCCAAATCCAGAAGCGTTAATATAAAAAAGAAGAAGCAGCAAAAATGGCATATACGTAAGTTTAACAACAACAAGAACAAAAAGTTTAGCTATCCAAATATACATATATAAAGACAGAATAAATACTATTGTAGTGGTATTCTTGCAGTCTCTTTAGTTTCTGTGGGTACATATTTATGTTGCCAAATCTCCCATATGAGAGAACATCCACATGTGCAAAATGAGAGGGTTACTGCCAGTCTTGCTCATATTCGAGGAAGGAAGTGAGTAACCGTCATAGAGGTGCTGGCCTTGTTTCCTCGTTTCACTCTGCCATGTTTGCTGAGAGCAATGTAGTATCCCTTGTAAACGGAAGACTCATAGGCATTATAGTTATTTGGCAGCAGGGTCTCCTGAAACTTGCACTCAGATTTAAAGGTACGCTGGAAAAAAGAAACAAAATTAGATCAGAAACACTGACATCTGGTATAAAGTACAAAAAGCATGCTACCAAAAAGCATGCTACCAAAGCAGTTACATGCAAGGTTAAGAATACAATAGTGGTTTATTATGTTGTGCAGTGGACATATTGAATCCACCCCTCCTTAAACTTTCTCGTCAAACATAATGCAAACTAGACTCTTGAGCTACTAACATTTGGGTCTGCATGATCAGCCTTAGTTAAATGATCCACTTGTTCCTTTAGGACTGAGGCTGATTGCCTCAAAATTGCCTAACTGACAAACCTTGAAGTAGATTGTTTTATTTCTTGTGTTTTAGTGCAATTTCATCTGTAAATCTGTAAACTTGGCCCCCAAGGAAGTAATGCAGAGTTAGGGCCCCCTAGAGCTGTTGTGGATGCTGCTAGCCTGCTGATTTTGTACTTTGCTTATTGATTTATTTGCATTTTTCATACTGTCTTTATTCCTTAGAATTAAACAGTTTTAGTTACTGTGCCTAGACTTAAGCCAAAAAATTAGATTTTTTGGATGTTTGGAATGACTTTATTGGGCGTCAAAAGGCAGGCTGGGCTGAAACACTTATAATAATTACATGATTGGGCAGGGCCAAACAGATATAGACGGAACTGGCGGATTTGTAAGTGTCTTTATTTTTGGTGATATCATAAAAATATATAAATATATTCTTTTAGCAGCTTAGTGTCCAAATATGAGATATATGTATCAAGGAACAAAAGGTATGTTTCGTAACTTACTGCATTACATTAACAAATCATGGAAAATTTAGTTTCTGTGTGATGACCCCTTTAAAGGTATCATCATTCCCGAGATCATTTGTGAATGAAAACAGACTGATGGACCAACATGTTCCATATTACTATGTTAATTTCAAGACTCTTTGCATATAAAATTCTTGAAATAACCACCCCAGTGTAATTGTCTCTCTTTGCCATAAATCTCTGTTTACTAGGCCTTCAGTTCTCTTCTTTTGTTTTATTAAGATCTTTGAATTTAAAACAGGCATAGACCAATATATACATGCAAAACTAAAGACAGATTTGGGCCTACCATGCATAGCAGTGAGTCCCAGTTCTAGTCACAGAATGCCTGTAAACTGCACTTTCAGTCCCAGTTGTGGGGGCCCACTGCCCTGCACATTTTCCGGTATTTTCTTCCTCCAATACACTTAATTCAGCTCAAGAAGAGATAGATAATTAGCTGATGTGCTGAGGTAGGTGTGTTGGATGCAGGGAATAGCTGAGACAGTGCAAACTGGGATTAAAAGCGACTGGCCTATAGGACAGCAAAAGACAGTGATGGATTCTATCGTCACTGGATGAATATGAAACTGCTTATTGTCTTACGAACAAGATCACGTTAGACTAATCAGCAGAAATCAGTGGACACCCTGCGGCTGGTAGACCTGTCCTGATTCTGATATCGTTAGCACAGGCTAACTAGTGATAGTAACTCCACATTCACCAGTGCACCTTTCTCTCATGCTGGCTTCATCTTGTCCGACATTTGTCAACGATCATTATATGTTGCGGCGAACATCTGCATGCAATCACACGGCAAACTGCAGCACACCGTTTACAAATTATTTACAGCAGCCCACTTGTGCTGCTGGATTACTTTCAGGTTGGTATGAGATCGGGGCAAATCAAGGCAGTTAAAATCTAGCGATGAATGTGTCTCTCTATTGATCATGCATAACACATCCAGGTTCAGTGAAGCACCTCCACTGCTTCGACTTTAAGGGATGTAGGACTGAAATGGGAGCACAGCTGCGCACACCTACCGTTCCATACAGTCTTCCCCTGCTGTTCATTGCGACAAAGAGCTCGCTTTTCACGCCGTACAGACTAACCACCCCTCGATCCACTGTGGAAATCTCTATCAGACCTAATCAGACAGAACACCGTGTTACACACAACACACCGGCTCTTGCTGAAACTGGATCAATGTAAAAGGAAACAAAGGCATGCAGCGGTGGGTGGAACCCGCAAGGTATCGATTCGGGATGCACGGCTTTGCCACCCCGCCACATCCTCCAAAATATTGATGAAAGAAAAAACATTCACATCACTAATATCTCGTCCAAGTGCATTCGCAGGCGTGCATGGCAAACCTCTTTGGGGACGCAGAAGGGGTCGATGTAAAAATAAGTTGGCGTCTATATCCGTCCAAGCATTCGTGTCATGCTTTAGCCAGGACAGATATTTAGCACTAACGGTTCCTGGGCTTTTTTTGCTTACGACATTCTATTCGTGCCTGCCTACACAAACGCTTTCTAACGCGAATGATAACACGCATAGCAAAGCCAAAGCGCTGGGGACACTTCATACACAGCGGCAGGACCGTGTGTCATTTTACTGCGTTGCATTTTTTACTCTGCATGGAACTCACTGTACTGGTTCTCGTTATGTGCACCGTTTATCCGGCCGTCTGGCAGGACCTGGAGATGAAACCCAATGCCCACGTTGCAGTACAGCCTCCGCACTCTCTTGATGCCCAGCAAGTAGTCGCTCTCCCAGTTCAGTTCCGCTCTCTCGCCCGAGATCCCCAGCACTGAGCGGGAGAACAGGCTCTCCCAGCGCCTCTCCAGTGAAGTCTCGTTAGTCCCGCCCGCCGCCGGCTCCGACGCCGCAAGCGCGACGAGGAAGCCCAGGAGAAGGAGCGCGGTCGGCGTCCAGCGCGCCTCGGCCTCGCGGGCCATACTGACGGGCGACCTTTGCGCAACGGCCGTCCGGTTTCCCTCGGGGGCACGTGGTCGCGATGAATGGCCCTAAAAATACCGCTCGCCTTGTTTTCCCTCCTTCGGCATGGCGGCACGCGCTTATTTTAGCGAGGCAGAGCGGACTCGGGAGCATGAAACAGGAGCCCGGAGTGGGAGAGAGCGCGGCGGAGCTCGTGGTGCTGCTGGTGGTGCTACTGGCGCTGATAGCGGGGATGAGCATGTTGTGCAGCTCTGCGCCTCTCGCATGGGGCGAACGCCGGCCGGAGAGGTTTTTGCCCCCCTTCACCGGAGAGCTTCACGCGCCGGGCGCCCGCATCCTTATATGACATCACTCAGACTTCAGCATGTGGCCCGTAGGAGAGGAGCAAGGGGGGGGGGCGTTAGAGTGCGAGAGAAAGAGACAGACAGACAGAGAGAGAGAGACAGAGAGACAGACAGAGAGACACAGAGAGAGAGAGTGGAAGAGAGAGAGAGAGGGTTGCAAGGCAGCAGATTTGGTCAGCGCTGCCAGTAGCTCTGCTTGGACTGAGACGGCTCTTGAGGGACGATTTTTGGAGCGAGAGCGTAATGCAGCGGTTCACTTTGGCAGCAGCGTCCAAATCGGGACGGTGGTCATATGTCTTACAGCTCGCTTCCTTATTTAGGAGGAAGGTGTAAAAAAAAGCCCGTGCAGTTGTCACCGGAGAGCCTGCGACACTCCCCCTGCGTCCGTGTCTGGTGCAGGAAACCGGACGGCCCGCGCTCTTCTTTGCGCAGTGAAACTTCCCGCCGCGAACCGACCCTCCCTCGAACACAACCCACACGACCTCTGCTCCGTAATAATAAACCACCGACAAGCCACCGACCGGCAACACCGCCGCGCTGCTCGGAGCTCGTACAGAACGACCGCATTTACACGCGCCCCCCAAAAACGCAGCAAGAGTGCAGGTGACCCGACAGCAGACATATTTCACAGTGAAAATGTAAAAAGCCCATAGATTTAAAAAAGCATCATAATTAAACCGTCAAGATGCAAACAAAGTGATTCCGAGTGGCTCCATGTGTCACTCTAGATACGTACTAAATCAGAACAGTTCGCAACAGTGGTGAGAGGAACCAGGTGCCCAAAGCGGTTAATGCCTCAAAAGGCTACCTCACATTTTTATGAATGTATTACCTGATGGCATTGTTTATAATAATTTTGTGATATCTTGTTTTTGTTTTAGCGGGTAAGCATTTGTATCTCCATTAAACACATGATTAGAGATCGTATGCGTAAATAGTTACTAAATATAGTTCCTAAAGTTAACGTTTTTTTTCTTCAGATTTACTACTGTATTATCATTGTCATTACATATAAAATCTCTTTAGACTCACTGGTGGTTTTGCACAATAAATATAATGACTAAATTTTATGCTGAGACATCACAGCCCTGGTTCCTATCACTACCCATTTAGAGAAAGTTCCTCATCCGCAAGCCTAAGCCTAACCCTGGTCTTAACCCTAACTATAATCCTAGACATATAACCATTGAATCTACTGAATTTCAACAGAAAGTTTTTTAATAATTTGAAAATCATAATGCAAAACAAACGCTATTGGTACCAAACTATCACAGTGGTAGTAACCCCTGAAGTATTTAGTAACATTCTATCATATTTCATTGTTGTTATATATTTTAAAAAGTTGCCTAAATCTATACACATAACTTTGGCTTCAGCTTTGGCGTTTTTTGCATTTTTATTCTTTTAAAATATTTTATAATTCAACATGAACACCTGGACAATGAAAAAAACCCAAAAGTTTTGCATTCACATTGTTTTACACTGACAAAAAAAATGTCCATGTTGGGGTAACTTTTTTTTACAGGAAGCTATCCAAATAAAATAGAACCAAATACTTTGGATGTTGGTATTGGTGACTGATGACCATTAAAATAAATCCACCATTTGGATCTAGGGAAAATGTAAAAAAACATAGAAGCCTGAAGAATGTCTGTGGCCCTGTTATAGAAATTGCATTGCATGGCAATAGGGTGTGACATTAGCACACACTTGCACATTTTCAGCCATGTGTTGTAATATCAGCAATTTTAGAGATGTTGTTTGAGCCCACAGGGGACTATCATGACAATCTAATTGGCAGACTAAGCCTTAGATCAATAGCTGAATAGCACCAGAGTGGAGAATTTAAATTGCGTGTTATGCTGCTGACTAATGTGTCTGTGAGGAGCTGTGTAATTGGGAACTCACTGTTTTAACATCCCTTGCTGTTTATTTCGTTGGAACTCTGGTTTCTCTGCCTGGAAACCAACTGTGGGAGCAACATAAGAAGTTCATGCATTTTTTGTCATGCACTGACCATATGGGTGCACTGTGTAGTTTACAGTTACAGGATGTAGTACATCTGTTTCTATAATTCTTTTTTTTTAATTTTTTTAGCTCTTTTTACCCCATGCATCAACAGTTAGGACTCCCACAAGACCATCAGAGATCAAAAATTATTTGGGTGCTTGATCATCCTCAACCCCACAGTGACACATACCTTGTAATAGGATGTTTGTGCATGTGTGCTGCACAGAGAAGATCACAAACAGCAGTGCTAAATTTAAAAAATATATATATTTCCAGGCAACAGAGTCCTGTGTCTAGAAACTGACCACTGATAGTGATCATTATATCAGAGCTTTTTGTTTTTGCTGTAATATTGTTTGAACAAATGAAGGTAAATTCCTAGAAGAATAGCCTTACATGCCATTTATCCCTGATTAGTTAGATTTTTGTTAGTTTTATAATGACAATGCTTAATAATGTTGTGAATAATCATGTAGTCTGAGATGAGAGCTAATGGAAACACGGGCCTATTAGGATGGGGAGAGGTAAAATATAAGTATATTGTTAGAAGTAGGTTGGCCAGCAAATATTAGGGCTACAGGCATGGCAGAGGATGCCAGCCCTATATGGGACAGTGAGGAAGGCAGTCAGCAGAAAGCATTTTGTTGAAATCTTTTAAGATGCCAGGGAAAGAAAAAATGTACTAAAATGTGAACTCTCTCTTCCTATATATTTCTGTATCACTCTAAAATCTCCATCACGGCGTATGCTGCACCACACAGTAAGACTAATGTCTGAATATACACCTAAGCTATCCTCAGACTAGAATGTCCCCAAAAATGCTGGTCATAGCTACGGAACATAACATGAAATCTCAGGACAGTAAGGAGCTGTGTCATGTATGTTACTTTTGTCAGCTGTGTCTTTCTCTCCTTCTCATACACACACACACACACACTCACACACACATCTGCACATATGCACAGTGTACGCCCCAGGCACAAAATAATTTTAAATTGTTGAGAGCGATATGGCCATACCACAAGGCTTTGTGCCTCAGAGCAGTGCACCAGTGTGAGTAACTGGATCTACTGTGCTTTCAAGCCTTTTCAATTAGGTTTTTATTAACGCAGTATAGATTCAACAGCTGGGAAGAGCCAGTAAGACTTAGAAAAGAATTTCTAAAGCATGACATAAGGACCACAAATCTCCATTTACCATTTAATACACAGACTGGATTTTCAACATAAGGCCAGCTGCATCTTAGTATCTGTTGAACAGAGCTTTGGAATGCAAAATATTTAAAGGGGTATTCCTCCATTGGCTTTTAGATTTTTTTTAATGTGAAGTGGTTCATTGTAGAGAAATCTACAGACTCAGAGGTCTTTTTATGTATTGTCAAAACAGCCAGTGAACCTCCATAAATCTTTATACAAGATTACACAAGGATTACTACATACAAATGTTTGTGATACAAATTGATACACATTCTTCTAAAAGAACTAACTTCTGTATATATTTTAGTTTACATGTACTGTTTATTTAGTTATATAATGGTTATAATCCAATTACAACATAATTGGATATAATTAAATATTAAATGTGACTTGTGCAAATTCATGGCACATGTTAAATCTTTGATCTTATTTTTGTTGTGCTCAAATAAACAGATATAATTTTAGTGCACTAAAATAAGCTGAAACATACCACATTTAAGCTTAGTAGTGTATTTAATTGCCCTTAAATGATTAAAACATGTAATTTGATCAGGTATGTGCAAACCTTCGCACTCAACTATTATGTTTATAATGGTAAATTAGTAAAAATGTTTTTTGGAGGGATTATTGTGTTTTACATTGCTCTGCATGAACCTCTCCACCATTAATGTTTTAAATTCATGCTTTATGTGAAAACATAATTGTTAAATGTCCTCCAAACAATGCATCAGGCATCCAGTCATTTATTCATAATCAAAGAATCAAATCTTTGAGGTAGCTTTAAACATTTTGGACATCTTGTTCCTATTATTGTAAACATATTTGGCTTGATACGTTTCTGTAGAATGGAGAATTTCAAAATAAACATCTATGAATGATGTTTACATCTTAAATAAAGCCTGAAAAATTCTTAAGGCTGTGATTGATTAATAGATATTAAATTCATAAAGAGGGATCAGAGAAGCAATGTGCTGAAAATAAGAGGTTGTGGATATAAAATAAGCCAGAAGAAAGAAAGCCTTAGGGGAAGGGTCTGACGGATTCTGAGGACTTTTATAGATGACACTGGCAAAAGATAGCCAGGCTCATTTTAGTACTGCAAAATGCAGAATGTACACAGTAACATGTTAAATGCACATGTATTTCATTGTGTGTGGGTATGTAATACACATTCTGCAACTATTATTGTGCCATATCCAGCTGATTTGGTCATGTCTGTGGCTGCTTTCAGTAGATAAAACATAACTGCTGCAGTAAGGTAGCTTGGCTTTAGTATCTGTTGCATGGCAGTACTTGTGCTCCAGAGTGCGGCTGTGCTGACGAGAGTGGAGACCGAAGAGCAGTTTGTGAGGACACCGCATCTGCCCCCTACAGAGAGCTGGAGAACCATAGGCACTCCAGTACACTGGAGAATGACTCAGGCAAAAATCCAGCCAGCTCACGGATACAGAGGTTACAGTTTCTTTTGCTGCATAAGATCAAAGTGTGGCTAATTGTGGGTTGTTTTTTTTTACCACTTATTTATATGAATATATCATGTACAGTGTATGATAAATTCATGATGAACATGTATGATTTACTTAATGTGTATGATGCACATGCACATATGATGCACATGTGTATGATGCACATGTGAACACCGTTCCGTCATCAATATTAAGTATTAATTTTTGAATGACGTGGGATGGTGAGCAATGGGGCCTCAAAAGTAAGATGTCACTAGGACCCCAAAGTGCCCTGCTTCTGTTTCCCAGACAAACGAAAAATGACATTCAATAGTCAAGTCCAAAGCTCTTAGTTAATGATGAAGATTCTGAGCTGATTTTTTCCAGTGGCTAGAACTTAACACCAAACAGAATGTAAGATATTTTGTCAGACATTTGTGGGATGCTTCGCACATACTCACCCCTTCCAGGCGTCAAGTGCATTGCTTGTTCTGAAAGTAGAGTGCAAGTAGACAGTTCCTCATGGTGGTAATTGCTCATGCATGCTAGGTGTTGGTGGGGTAGGTGTGGGTGTGTGTGTGTGTGGGGTGGGTGCCCCCACCCCCCAGAGCATGCAGCAAGGTAACTTTACAGATGGAAGGGGAGTACACCACACACGCATTCGCACACACACACATACACACACACACACACACACACACACACACACACACACACACACTCACACACTGCTGATTCTGTCCGTATGCCAGCAGATGCTGCGGATGCCGCAGGCTACACTAACGGTCTCAAGTCATATTCATGTGAACACAGTAATGTCAAATCTATCCACTTCTGAATTATGAACATATTGTATGATGATATATTCATATCTAATTAGACCAGTGGTGCTCAAACTTTGAACAGGACTGTAGAATATGGGACCAAGGCACAAAGCACGGAACTGTTGAGGAAGCACTTTCAAACACTGAGCTTCTCTTTTCAAATAGTGAAAGCGAATGTTTTATTGGACGTATCGCCCTCTGGTGGAAGAGGGCTTTACCCTGTCTGCCTGAAAATAATTTACTGCATTGCAGCATTAGGACACTGTTGCACAGTTTGGCAAAGCTCCTGCCTGCAAATTAGTCGGAAACATTCGAGCCACAATCTGCACTCTAACACCAGTAATTCATCAAAAACCCATAACCTTCTATTTTTGTATCGTTAAAAAATCTTTAAATTGTGTACATTCTGAATGATAAATAGAACAATAGCAGTGCTCCAACCATATTATTTACATTAAATTACTCCACAATGTACCATATTCAGTGTCTTAATGCTATGCCTGATTCCTGAAACCTTTGTTCTCCAAAATTTGTAGATATCTGTTTATCAAACATATTAACAGTGGAGTTTGTTCAGAAAAAGTGCTACTTGATGCTATAAGCATTTCTACATTTCAATATGGGTTTATACCAGCTTATGTAGAAGTTTTATGTAGCTTTTTGATTACCAGCATTGGTATATTTTAAGAACCATTACATTTGAGTCAGTTTGAACCAACTATCTCCTTCCTGTTAAAGGAACAGTTTGGAGAAAAATCACATTTTTTGCACAATTTTCCCCTTACCTAGACAAGACATGTTTGATGTCTGAAGTAACATCTTTGGTTTTGCGGTGGAACACTAAGGATAAAGTACAATCAAACACAAAATTTTAAACACCCTTGGACAAATTGCACGTGTTTTTGATGAATAAGTATGGACCAACTTGTCATAAGTACCTCTCTAAAATTGTTTAGGTCACCCCTCTGCCTTTTTCCCATAGTACATCTTGATACCATCTCTTCTTCAGATAAGTGATGCACATGTACGCCGCCATTCACATATAGTTAAAGAAACCATGATTCATTAGACCACCTACTTCCATTGCTCCATTATCAATTTCTAATGCTTTTTTTTTTAGCAATTTGTTGGATTTGTCCAGAAAGGTCAGTTTTTGCAATCCACCGGCTGTCACCTGGTGTCCTTCCTTGGGCCTGTTATTTTGCAGATCCTCTGACCCAGTTATCTGGCCATCATAATTTGGTAGCCTAATGTTTCTTACCCCTTAACAGGTGCATACTGTAACAAGATAATAAATGATATTTACCTCACCAGTTAGTCATAAGTGTACAATCTCTGTAGAAAACACATTTGAATATGAAAAATTTCAATAATGTTTTGTACATTTCTTCTATTTACTTACAATTAACACTTGATAACAATAACATCTAAACGTGACATAACATTTCCACAGGTAACATTATATGTTTTATTTTTTGTAAATTAGGCAAATCATGTATTAGAATGTGTAGAATTATGTTCTCATGTGTATTTATATCACTTAAAATATCAGCAAAGCATGTCATTTGGCCAAGTGTGCCTAAACATTTTAATATAACTGTAGCTAGCAGGCACAGAAAGCTACTTCACAAACTGGCATTGTGTGAAATGCATGCCTAGATCATCACATACCTCAGTTATTGTTATAGACAAGCAGTGTGACAAAACAAATAAATATGTCAAGATTACTGAAGAACTCTGTCCAGTTTGAGGCAAATATGTGATAATTTAGGCATGTAGGCATGTTTTGGTTATCTGACTGCATTTATGGGGAAAGAAAAATAGTATACATTTAATTTTCTACCAAAGTTTCCTATAAACTGAGTCAATGGATTGGCTCTTGATGTAATGGCACTATAGTAAACTCAAAAGACTCGATGTTCTGCTGTACTGCTGTCATCTAGACAACAGACGTGTATGGAGTTACACAGCAGTTACAAACGTGGTCGTAAATGAGTTCTTCCTCGAGTTTCACTCCCCACCCCTACAGCAATTGGCCTCCCAGACCATGAAGCTTCGAAAGCATACACTTAAGTTGAGGAGGACAGGGGGTAAAATAAACTCCGGAAAAACACAATGGCAGTGTGAGCCCTCTCACTACCCACTTGGCCCCTGCTAAGGTCTGTGGCAGGAGCCAATGTGGTCAACCTGCGGTCTAAAGCCAACTTGGGCCCAGAAGAAACAGGTCCGTGGGGACCTTTAATGGTGGAACAGCCCTCGCGACCGGATATCCAAAAAGCTCTATCTAAATTGCAAGGCCTGACCTAATATAGAAAACAATGCAAGTGTCTAATCTGTAAACCACTAATTAAGCCTCGAGGAGGTAGAGGTGCAGACTGATTGGATATCATTAGAAAGCCATGCTCAAGAGAAAGTAACTGTGCAGATATAATTTTGGCACCACAAGGCAGTTATGATAATTTTATAGAATGAAAGCAGATAGAAATTTAGCAGACACATTTATATTAGCTGTGTAAATGGTGGAAAATACTTAACATTTCAAAGAGACAAAGCTCTTACAGAAAAAAACCCCACTTGTGTGACAGCCCCAGTCAGTGGCTGCTAGAGACCACTGTAGTTTGAGTTGAAGGACTTTTATGTTGAAGGCCTGGGGTTATTAACTCATTATGGGCACAGCAGGTGTATTGTGTTGTTAAGTTCCACGTTGTCACAGTTTAAGTTGTCTGTCGACCCTCAGGTTGTGACGTCTGGTGAACCTTCGACCCAACACAGGAGAAGTAGGTCGCCAGAATATTAGGGGATAGGGCTCTGGACTAGAGGTGTATGTGTGTGTGAGTGAATGAGGGTCTACAGCTGTGCTTGTTTGGGAGCTAAGTGTTCGTGTCGTGTGATTGGTAAAATGTGAGTTTAAAACCTGGCTGAGCCAGAGATTCGGGGTGTGGTCACCTAGGTTTTGGGGGTCGTTTCGTATGTGTGCCGGAGGGAAGGTAAAACATCACCAAGCTCGAAAACGTACCTTGTTCAGAGCTCACTTTAGCGTATCACACTGCTGTATGTGGGAAAACGCTGGTCTGAGTCTGGTGTGTGTGGGCTTGTGACTTTTTCTGTGAGACAGTCTCGCCTAGGTGGAACCCTCTGGATTTCTGAGAGTCGGCTTCTCTTACTATCAGAGGGGAAGCACGGTAAAAAGGAGTTAGTGACACGAGTGGCACGAACGCTGGTGGCTGATTTCCTTCCTCTCCTTCTCTCTTTCTCTCGCTTCCATCCAGGAGTGAACCGACGACTCAAGCTCACATTCGGTGTGTATGTCTGTCCTGACAGGGACGAAGGCAGAGAGAGAGAGACTGTTCTGACTGAGTGAGAAACTTATCTGAGTTCCCTGCCAGAGAGAAGGTCCTCCGCTGAAACACGGAGATTGTTGTTTCAAAGGAGATTCAGAGGGATGAAGGTCCCTCTCGTAGTGGTGAAGCTCCTCCGTGAACAAGCTTGTTTTGAGTTGGACTTTTGTGCTTTTTGATTTAAATAAAGACTTTGGAACTTGCGCTGCTGCTGCTGCTGTGTCTTTCTCCCATAGCCAGACATGACACAGGTTAATGTTGGTCTGTGTTTGGTTCAGGATTTTTGTTTTTGTTTTGGCCATCGTGCCTTCCTTTGTTTCTGCTATAACAAAATAAAGTATTCAGAGTCATGGGAGTCTGCTTTTGCGCCTCATTCCTGGACAGGCATGGCCTGGATGTGTCAACTTGCAGTTTTTGCACTCCTAACAGAAATAAACAATTACATCTAAAAACCTGAAAACACATGATCACATCTAAAAATGTGATTACATGGACCATTTCATGTAACATGACTTCATATTATTCCCCTTTTTTTGTGAACATTTTTCACACTTTTCTGGAAAAATTTACTTTTTATTCCAACATTTTCATTTAAAAGTACTCTTTAGAAATCTCAAAGGCCACGAGCTCTTACAAATATTTTCTTGTCAGTCATTTATTGCCTTGCTAAATTCAAAAGGAAGCTATCTATATCTGTGCCAATTAATTTAATACGAACAAGTACTAACCACAAAAAGAGGAAAAAAATGTATTTACACATTTAAATGTTTAATATTTTTAACTGAGTAAGTTTTTGACACAGCATCTGTACAGTTTTTTAGAATGTTTTCTGTCTCTCATTTTGACAGTTTAATTTTTAAACTGTACACATTTGACATTTTCTTAAGCAAAGAAAGTTTAAAACATCAAAAATGGTATTGGTATTATTCATGAAGTACTAGTGTCACAACTCATGTCATGTCTCTGCCATCCCCCAATTGGTCAAACTCACCGGAGTTTGGAACTCCCATCACTCCCCCCTGTCTATGTCATGGTATGTCCCGGCATGTGACCTGCCTCCTGTCAGCCTTTGTGTGTCTGCTAATGAGTACCTCATCAATTTACCTTGTGTTTCCAGGTGTCTTGTGAGAAGTGTTCGTTAAAGCTTAAGTGTTTCATGTCATGTCTCATGTCATTGGTCCTTGTGTCCTTGTCTCTGGGTTAAAACACCCAGTCAGTCCAGAAGACGGTGTCTGGTCTTGTGTCAAGACTGTGTGCTCAGTTCACGCTGCTGACCCATGACTGCACAGCAATGCACTGTTCGTCAGTGACACAACTGTGATGGGTTTGGTCAGTGGGAATGATGAGGCAGCGTACAGAGAGGAGGTACAATGGCTGACAGACTGGTGCAGAGTCAACAACCTGTTCCTGAATGTGAATAAAACAAAAGAGATAGTTGTTGACTTCATTGTCGGCTCCCTGGTGGCGTCGGTGCCAACCGGTCCAGGGCCATCAGAGCAGCGAAGAGTGCCCAAGCCCAGAAAATCCACTGTCACTTCAAAGACACTGGGGAGGTGCGGCACATGCGGCAGGGCCTCCAGGCCATCACCAACTACAGGGCATCTCCACCTGCCTGTGATAGTGAGGCCTTCATTCCAGATGGGCTAAACAATTTATAAGCACGGTTTGAAGGCCAAAACAGCAAGGCAATGAGGAGGTCCACCTCACTTCCCAACGACCAGGTGCTCTGTCTGACCGTGGCAGATGTGAGGAAATCTCTGCTCAGAGTCAAAAGCTGCTTGGCCAGACAACATTCCTGGTTGCGTGCTCAGAAGATGTGCAGAACAGCTGGAACCTGCATAATATCTCTCTGAGCGCCACTGTCATTCCAACATGTTTCCACAACGAACATCCCTGTGCTAAAGAAGTTGCCAGTGTCCTCAATGACTATTGTCCTGTCGCACTCACACCCTTCATCATGAAGTGCTTCGAGAGGTTTGTCATGAGGCACATAAAGTAACAACTGCGACCTTCACTGGTCCACTGGTCTCTTCTTTCTGCGGAGACTGAAAAGAGCGCCCCTTTCACCCCCAATCCTCACCAGGTTCTACAGAGGGACCATAGAGAGTATTCTCTTTAGCCGCATCACAGCCTGGTATGGGAATTGCAACGTTTCAGACCGCAAGACACTACAGAGGATTGCAAAAACAGCTGAGAAGATCACAGGGGTCTCTCTCCCCTCTGTCACAGACATTTACCACACACTGCATCCTTTTGTTCTGTTCTGTTCTGTTCTGTTCTTGGGTTGCACCATGGCCCTGGAGGAATGTTGTTTCATTTTTATCATGTATTGTGTGTATGTGGCAGATATTACAAATAAAACCTACTTGACTTCACTTGACCTGACTTGAAGTGCACGTCATTAAAGTCTGTTTGAGTTCCATTAACTCCTGCATTTTTTTTCTCCTTACCCAAGGTGACAAGACACACGTGTGATTTGTGTTTTCTTCTAAATAACTGTAGAGGAAATATTTTAATACATAAAAAATGCATTTGCAAAACTACAAAGAAATTAAGCTTTTGGTACGGAAAAATGTACTTAAAAATATTTTTTAACAAATGTGTAACACCATGTGCACGGATCAGTATCCTAATAAACAGTCATTTTCAGATGTTTAATGATAAAGAAGTCTGTGTAAATCTTGGGCAAAAGGGAACAACATTACTCAGACGAGTTTACTGTCAGTTTACTTCCACACTCATAATGCACCAACTGCTAGTGCCAAATACCATTCACCAAGTCCACCAAATAAAAGCTCTTACTTTGAACCACAAACAAATAGAGTGCAATTAAGCAGTTAAAATAGGGCAGCATACTCATAAATCAGCTTTGGTATTTATGATACAGCCTATAATAAGGTGCCTATGCTTCTTTAGGCTGTGTGTCTTTGCAGCGTAATGTGAGATTAATGTCTGTTCAGAAAAGATGGTATCGACCACTTCAGGCCCCAGAGACTACCAGCATTCAGCAGAGTCATCATATTACACCAGAGTGAATTAGTGTCCATTTTACGCTCACACCTCACATCTAAACTCGCCGCCTCTGCTAAAGAGACCCTAAGGAAAGAAACAGCTTGTTTCATTATGAGCTTATCATAGGCAAATTGAAGGGGGGGCTTCAGTTTTCACGTTATAAATTAGATTACCAAACAGGGATGCTGCAATGAAGACTCTCAAAGGGTTGTGATTTGTGTGTGTGTGTGTGTGTGTGTTCCTGAGAGTTTACTCTGTACATAGAATTCTTTGCATGATGAAAGTTCTTCTTCACCTAACAGATGCAACATAAAATTAGAGAGATCATTTCATTTTTTCTGATAACATTTAGACTATCATTATTAGATTTAAGCCTGGGAACAGTTGTTATACTGATAATTATACAGTAGCAAGGAAAAGTATGTGAATCCTTTGTAATTATATGGATTTCTGCACAAACTGGTCATAAAATGTGATCTGATCTTCCTCTAAGTCACAACAGACAAACACAGTCTGCTTAAACTAATACCACACAAATAACTGTATGTTTTTATGTTTTTATTGAACACACTATGAAAATATACATAGTACATGTGGAAAAAGTATGTGAACCCTTGGATTTAATAACTGGTTGACCCTCCTTTGGCAGCAAAAACATTTGCTGCAGTTGCAGATAAGACCTGCACAATGGTCAGGAGTAATTCTTGACCAGTCCTCCTTAAAGAACACCCCAGCAATATTCTCTGAATCACTTTCTGGAGGTCATGCCACAGCATCTCAATTGGTTTAGGGTCGGGACTTGCCAGAAGGAGTATTTTCTTCGGTTGAAGCCATTCTGTTGTTGATTTACGCCTATGCTTTGGATCATGGTCCTGTTGCATCAGCCATCTTCTGTTGAGCTTCCTTGGTGGGTATTCATAAACTTGGGAATTCATTTTTCCTGTGAGTATAGCAATCTGTCCAGGCCCTAACGCAGCAAAGCAGCTCCAAACCATGATGCCCTCTTCACCATACAGTTGGGATAAGGTTTGAAGTTGATATGCTGTGCCTCTTTTTCTCCACACATAGTGTTGTGTAGTTCTTCCAAACAACTCAACTTTGGTTTCATCTGTCCACAGAATATTTTGCCAGTAGTGCTGTGGAACATCCAGGTGACCTTTTGCAAACTTCAAACATGCAAAAAGGTTTTTTTGGACTGCAGTGGCTTCCTCCATGGTGTCCTCCCATAAACTCATTCTTGCTTAGTGTTTTACGTTTCATAGATTCACCAACAGGGATGTTAGCATGTGCCAGGGATTTAGCTGACACTCTAGGATTCTTCACCTCACTGATCTGAAGAATCCTGCGCTCCTGCAGTCATCTTTACAGGACGGCCACTTCTAGGGAGACTAGCAACTTTCTCTATATTTAGACAATTTCTGTCAGTCTTTACCATGGACTGTTAAACATCAACTCTTTCCAGCTTTATGCAAGTCAACAATTCTTAATCGTAGGTCTTCTCAAAACTCTTTTGTGTGAGGCACAGTTCACATCAGGCAATGCTTATTGAGAAAAGCAAACTCAAAAACTCTTGTGTGTTATTTATAGGGCAGGGCAGCTTTAACCAACACCTCCAATCTCATCTCATTGATTGGACTCCTGATTCCAATTAGGTTTGGTTCACATACTTTTACTTGCAACAGTAAGTATGAAAGCAGTGAATATGATTTAACTTCTATTAACTTTGCAGACTCCCACAATGACATATTGACAAACCTTAGCTATTTGCCTTGCAAGTGAGAAGTACAACTGTCTTTGCATCTACTTCACTGAGTAGCACAGAGATAGATGATCAAACTAGACTTGTCCCAAACTGCTGACTACCACATTAAATAGTATGTAAAGACAGTCCATCATTCGGTTAGTTAGTTAGATTAGTTATCTGAATGAGACATCAATGTACATATTACATTACATTAATGTTTGTTCTATGGTCTAGCTAGTGAGACAGCTCCTATTTTAGGCTGCCACTTACTTCCCTATCATAGACAGCACAGTTAGATATAAGCAGGGCTCACTCTCCTCATTCAGTACTGGCAATTTAGAACACTTCTAACTAGGATTGTTGTATGTGTCAAAGTGGAGTACACTGTACACCATGGTGTGAAATAATGCTTGTCCAGCTTAACGATAGCATAATATTTAACTTTCAAGCCTTTACACACTGAGAGGATTTTTACAGATTAAGTCCAAGTATAACAGTGCTAGAAGAAGATGGCACAAGATACAGGGATTAGTATTAACAACTACAAATTATTTATGTAGTCAGTGTGACTCAAAGACACACACACACACACACACACACACACACACACACACACACACACACACACACACACACACACACACACAC
>JBBJLR010000133.1:26568173-26578485 GCA_037577145.1 Brachypetersius gabonensis | reverse complement strand
TGTGTGTGTATATACACACATCAACCTGTGTGTGTGTGTGTATATACACACATCAACCTGTGTGTGTGTGTGTGTGTATACACACATCAACCTGTGTGTGTGTGTGTGTGTGTGTGTATATACACACATCGACCTGTGTGTGTGTGTGTGTGTGTATATACACACATCGACCTGTGTGTGTGTATATACACACTTTTAATTTATTTTATTTTAATTTTTTTTGTTAGAATTCCATTCGCCACAACCTATCTCTGCATGACATGTTTGTTCGGGAGACAACGCCAGATGGCAAAATCTCTTACTGGACTATTCGACCAGAGGCAAATCGCTGTCTTACTTTAGACCAGGTTTATAAGGTAAGCATTTATATTTTTACAGTTAAAACCATGCAATTGCGAAAACTGTTTTGCAATCAAATTAATAACATACATTTCAGAGGTACATCTATCTCTTTTTTTTTTTTCTCCTTTTTTTTTTAACCACTGATTTCTGGTTATCCTCATTTTTTTTCACAAATGTGGCCACACTTGTTTCCCACAGCCTGTGGTTGAGCCAGCAGCCCCTTCTTACTCTCAGACCATGCAAGTCTGTGATCAGCAAGTAAGACCTTTTTAACTTCACTCTTTCCACACCTCCTCTCACTGCAGTGTGACGGGGAGGATCTCCATCAAATCTCCAAGATACAATATAATTGATTTAATTGCAGGTGTACTTAATGGGTTCAGGTTGAGTGCAGAAAGCATGTTTGTTACAACGTCAACTCTTTCTGTTAATGTGATTAGTTTTCTGGAAAAGTAAACAAATTTGTCTTCACAGCAACATAAACGAGTTATGCCGGATCAGAAGAAAGTTACACCAGCTGGTTGCACAGGTGGGTAGAAAGCAGTGACCATTTTACTGTCATTTTCTTTACATCAGGGACTTTGGAAATGTCTCATTCATGAGGTGGTTTCCCAGACAGCATATGCATTTAAAGGGGTGTAATAATGAAGCTGGTGATTCAACTGCATCCAATCAAAAACATTGCTTTAATTTATTTATATTCACACAAGTACTGTTTAGATGTGGTGAGGACTAAGCCTTGCATGGGTGGTGGAGGCCTGGTGGGTAGGATACTAGCCACTGGACCAAGAGGTCATGAGTTTGAATCCTGCCTTCAGCACCACCACTGGGTTCTACTAAATGTGATAAATGTAAATGCATAGCTTTCAGGGTTCATCACAGCCCAGGTTAACACAGAAAGATGTTGATTGTCTGTGAAATAAACTGACCTTTAAAAAAAAAAAAAAAAAAGAACCCGGTAAAATACACGCTTGGTAAGACCCCGTCTAAATTGAAACATGCATTTGTGTGTTTATATATGTTACATATTGCTTGATCATTGTAATAATATGTAAGTATGTAAGCCACATTCAAGATATTTCTTACAATGTCTTGATTTTTCTTAGAGAGGAAGATGAAGCCTCTCCTGCCTCGTACAGACTCATATTTCATCCCCATTCAGCTTCCTCTGACTCCATCACTTTTCCTGCCCTCCCCAGTGCCATTCCCTACTTCCACACATCAGCACAACTCCATCTCCTCCATTCCCAGCACCAGTGGATGTGGGAAAAGGGTTCGCATAGCCCCTAAGGTAAAGCCTTCATATAGGAACTGAAGTTGAGGAAAGTTTGCAGAACAATTGAATTTGCAGAATTTTCCCGCACCCCAAATGTAGTCAATCTACCAAGACTAGTTTGGACCAAGAGGTCATGGGTTTAAATTCTACCTTCAGCACCACCACTGGGTTGCTGAGCAAGATCTGCTAAATGACAGAAATGTAATGTAAATGCATTAATGAGGTTATGGAGCAAACATGATCAGGTCGACTAATCACCATATACTTTTGACTACAGTAAACAAATTACAGTATTATAACTTGGCCTACATAAGCCTCAAACTCCAGTACAAAATGTGAACTATGGACTATGCTTGCTTAATTAAGTTGGTTTTTTAAAAATATGTATTATTTAACTTTTTATTAAAGGTTTCATTGAGTGATTCCAGCTCAGGAAATGAGTATGCCCTTACCCCAGATGAGATTAAAGAAGAGCCTGTGTGTGTTCCTGTCAGCTCAGACCCTACTAGGGCTCATATGGCCACTGGTAGGACACGAGTGTCCAGTAGCTCTCGCCGCAAACAGCGACTGGTCCTGCCCGCCAATGAGGAGCCTGTCCTGCTCTTCTCTGACAGCACTTTCTTTGACTCGGGTGTGGTTTCTGACAACTCTGTATGTCAGGATACACGTGAAACTGAGCCAGAGGTCCAAGGGCTCAACCAAGAAGATCAACCTGAAAGTCCCAGCTGTGGTTACACCTTCAAAACTCCCATAAAAAGCAGCCAACCTGCCTCTTCCACACCCAGCAAGCCACCTGCAGCTGTAGAACCCTGGAAGATCACCCCACTGAGCAAAAGCAGCCACGGGGTTCTAGACTTTAGCCCTATCCGCACCCCCAGTGGCCCACTGCTCACTCCACAGCGGCATGAGCAAATTACCTTCAGTTTAAACAGCACCCCCTTCAAGGAGCTTCCACTGTTCAGCTCTCCACGTGAGCTGCTCACCTGCAGCCAGTCACCCCGACTCCACAATACACCCAATTGCTCTCGTCAGCTGCAAGTGGGAGCCGCCAACCGCTCTCTCTCTGAAGGGCTAGTGCTAGACACCATGAATGACAGCTTGAGTAAGATCCTGGTGGACATCAGCTTCTCTGGCCTCGAGGACGATGACTTGGGCATGGCTAATATCAGCTGGTCTCAGCTCATACCTGAACTAAAATAATCTTGCTGGGGTCACCATTTATTTTATCTTTGTACCCAAGCTGCTCACTCTGTATCACTGCCTGCTTCCACATTTTTTTGTGACTTTTAAGTGTATATATTTCTCCTTCTTTTTTTTAACCTATATGGCATCCCCCATTGTAACTGCCTTTTCCTCTCTACACTAATAAAAATGAAGGTGCCAAAAAAGACTTTCTTGGAGTGACTACACAAAAGAGCCACATTTGAGTTCATAAAGAACCTTTTGAATTTTCTGTAAGGAACCAATTGTTGTTCTGTAGTATCACTGCAAAGAATCTTTCTTGATATTTTTATTTTTAAGAGTGTATATAAACGTGTGTTTGTCTTCACTTCTTAATGTTTGAATGCGGAAGGAAAGTAGGAATGTACTTAGAAATTTGCACAATTTGTTTATATTTATATTGTATATTTAGTAGTAAAAGGGTTAGTGAGTACACAATTTGACAGAATCAACAAAGACACTACTTGTAATTGAAGCTGATGCAGTGTTGCTGTGGTTACAAACACAAAAGCAGGGAAAATAAAGTAATCTGCAAACAAATCCTCACATTCATCAGCAAATAATTTATTTTCCTCCCATATCACTACCATGACTGATCAGTCTAGTCTTGGTAGTTTTGTCACATATTTAACATGTGTGTCTGAATACTCTACACCAGCTCCTGCTGGTTATATTGTAAGACACAATAGTGGCTATGTCATGGTATACAAGGTCAGTTTCTAACTAGAGGACCATCGTTAGTTTGGTTAATGGACTTCACAATAGTGACCCAGAGATGTGTAAAAACTCTGAGAACTCTATCAGTGGATTATACACTTGTACACTGTGTCTGTAAATTTGTAAATGCATGTTCCTCCAGTGTTTCTTCAGAAATCCATCCACTAGATGTTGGGATATAGTTGTAATAGCTGTTTGATTGGATTTAGTCACAAGAGCATTAGTGAACTCAGGTGCTGATGTTGGATGGTTAGTTTTGGACTACAAATGCCATTTCAATAACACCTGATAAGGAGCTGAATGGAGCTCAGTCAGTTTGTGGAGAATGCAGTTGCACAGGTCTATAGCCTGCTGCTGGGGGGCATGATTTCCCCCCCACACACACATTGCAGCTGCTCCTAGCTTGTTTGTAGATATTATGCAGAATGGGTGCAATTGAACACGTGGAATTCACTGCTTGGAGTGTCTGGATACTTATGGACATACAGTGTACTCCGCACACAATGTTAATTCCTAAACATACAGTTGTAAAAGCAAGCTAATAATTAACAGACTTATACATTTGCTTTGACTGATAGCCTGTACATTAAAGAGCTTTGTTAAATATTAACTAATTTTTATGTT
The DNA here is from genome assembly GCA_037577145.1 of Brachypetersius gabonensis. NCBI lineage: Eukaryota > Metazoa > Chordata > Actinopteri > Characiformes > Alestidae > Brachypetersius > Brachypetersius gabonensis. The sequence continues at coordinate 26,574,305 of JBBJLR010000133.1, read as the reverse complement.
CAAAGTCAAATGTTTATAAGTTTGCTAGAATTTTTCATTTGAAAAGCTATTTCATTAAACTCCTTTATTCTGCCTGTAAATGATTTTGTGGTAATTTGGGAAGTTTCAAAATAAACAGTTCGCTACATATGGAAACTAAGCAAAGCTTTTGCGTATACTGTATGTATATATATCTGCCTTTTCAGCCTCGAGCAGTTTAGCCTCATCCATTTTTATAAGGAGTGTTTCAGCCCAAACTGCTATTTGAATAAAGCACAGTACAGCGCATCTATTTAGAATAGTATGTATTGTCACTGTTAGGGCAGAGCCTTAAACATTAATTTCACACAAGAAACAAATTCCTTTATGTCTTGGAATTTTAAACACAGCTTGAAGAACAACTGGTGTCAATATATCACTGTTTAAGACTAACAAAAAAGCTTCTGGGGAATAGAGGAATAAAATTTAAAAATTAATGTTTTTGCTGTGTAGCCCTCTACAAAGCTCTTAGCAGGACCTCAGGTTAAAAAATAAAATACAAAAAGATCTGAATAAAGAACATTTCACAACATGTTTTTTATGAATGGACAGAATTTTTCACTGAACAGCTCTAGTCCTTTTACTCATTTCAATTGAAACTACTTGAAGGCAACAGTTTAAACTAGTTATTTAACTAAGCATTTTTCCTCTAGGACTAAAGAATCTTTAATGTTTTACCTGACACCTTTGAAATAAGCAGTTAAACCTAGTCATGAACAGTCTTGTGTATTGTCCAAGATTTCTTTTTTTGACTGTTCTCTAGTGGTTTCACAGTCGATTATCTAATTTGAAGATTTGTCGGTTCTTTATGAGTAGCTTCCTCTCAGTAGGTCTGAACTTCTTGTTGTGCCACCTCCAGCAGGATCTGTAGTTGTAAGCTGCAGTAGTCTGAAGGACACAAGAAAAAGCCAAACATGAGCAAAGGTGCTAATATTGATATACGAAGACTTCTTCAGACTGAAACAAGCATCATTAGGTAAATCTCCTGCGGTCAACTTGTTCTGTCTAATCAAAAGATGTCCTTGGTGGAGACAAATGTGCCTAATGTCCAGATGTGCAGATATATACTGGCAGAAGGAAAACTAAGCTGATAATGCAGCTTACTTGTTCTATTGGTGGCTGCAAAGCTTCTTAAGCAGTAACACATTTAGGTTAGTTTAGAAAGTTAAAGACTTACTGAAGGTTTTTTGCAGTCGGACTGGTATATAAAAATGCCTGACTGCCAGATAGTACACTGGCACTCCAGAAAGTGTTAGAGCACAACTGCCACCTGTGTTCCATGGATCTGAATACAGAGACATGCCCACAATGCAGAAACACACCACTGTGAAGATCATAACTACAGCCAATGGAATCTGGAACCAGAAAAAAAGAAATAATTAGTGAAAATGTCAGTCAAATAAAGAGAATAAAATTTCCATTAATGTATATATACATATTTCTACCAAGACCCAAGGATTCCTTCCACTGTTGACACGTTTTTGTCGACACCCCAACACCCTCCGTGGTGAACACATGGCCACTTTGACCAGTCTGTGGCTGTGCAGTCTATAAGCCCTAGGCTCCACGATGTGTTCTGAGACCTTTCTATCACAGCCAGCATGAACTTTTTCAGCTGTTTGTGCAACAGTAGCTCTTCTGTTGGATCAGACCAGCTAGACTTCCCACGACCCTGTTATTAGTTCACCAGTTGTCCTTGCTTGGTCCACTTTCAGTAGGTACTAAAAACTTAAAACACCTGTAGTTATGAAGATATTCTAACCAAGTTCTCAAACCATCACAATTTAGCAGTTTTTTTTATACTTTTTTTCTTGCTTCACAAACTTTGACTGTTCAGTTGCTGCTTAATATATCTCACACTTAGACAGGTGCCATTGTAGTGAGATAATAAATGCATGCAAGTGCATGTATATAAAAAAAACATAAATCTTTGAAACCTTGAACGGTCTTGGATGGTCTGGGAATCGAAAGCGGTGGACAAGAAGCCCTAGTGTTGCCAAGGCAATGAAGAACCAGCGTGAGAAGGAGGCAAAGTTAATCAGTTGAAAGATCTCTCCTCTTGATACCATGACAATCACCAGAGGGTACTGTGAACAAAAAGAACAGAGACAGACTGGGAGCGTAATGGTGATAAACTATTGCAGTGCCTACATGTATTGGTCGACAGTTGGCATATTTAGAAAAAATGAAAAATAGAAAAACAGTCTCCATCAAATTTAAATGAAACAGATAAAAAATGTACACACTAAGTAGTACCAACTATACATTACCAGCATCAGTACAGCAGGTAGAGGTGTCTTTCTTCGTATGTGGATCATAGAAAAGAGAGCCGGCAAATGTCCGTCCCTGGCTCCCACAAACAGCATCCTACCCAAACACACACTGCTCATTTCAGACTTTGTATTATAGATTAGATCATTCCAAAAGGAAACAATTTAACTATATCGAATCTAGTTCATATGTTTGTTAACAGTGGGTTTCATACCTCGGTGCACTAAAAAATCCTCCATTGAGGGCCCCAAGACAGGACAAAGAAACCAGTATGGGTACCCCTGAAGCCATGCCCTGCAAAGCTCTGCTAGCAAAGGTCTGTGTACAGTTGGCATTGAGCAAAACACTTTATTCATTGTTATACACAAAAAGAAATACATTCGTAATACATTTAAATTACATCTTAACAAGGCCATGGGAAAAACTGTAAAAAATTAAATTCCGAAGAACAACTGGCATCAATATATCACTGTAAAAGACAGTAACGAAAAGCTTCTGGGGAACAAAGGAATACAAATGTTAAAATGAATATGTTTTTGCTGTGTATCCCTTTACAAAGCTCTTAGCAGGACCTCAGGTTAAAAAATAAAATACAAAGATCCATGGGGAAAAATGTCATTCTGTTCATATATTTTTTTGAAAAAAAAAATCACTTCATGATTTCAATTTCCCCTTTTTGTTAAAGCACCAGGAGAAAGCTGTCACAGTCAGGACTTTGGACTGGTGATCAGGTGACAGTACCTCCTGCGACCACGGGGGGTCGCATTGACTCCAGGAAGTTAATTCCTTATATGGACAGCTTCCTGAATCAATACTCTGCCACCTGTTTCGGTTTCCCCTTTAATCAGCTCTCACACCGGTCTCTCATCTAAATCACCCCCTGTGATGCTATTGGTCTGCTCTCTGTCATGTTTCTGTATATATAGTTCCCTGCTCCTTTTGTTCCCCACTACAGCATACCCTCACATACTCGGTTTTGTTCCTGTGTCCTGCGTTTCAGTGCGTGATTTTGTGTATTAAAGTCTTTCTTATGTAGAGATGACGGCCTACACTCGTCACTCCTTCGCCAACCGTATTCACAGGGACTCTCTCGCGACAAAAGCTTTGTAGACATTTTTGTATTTTTTGCTTATGAACAGTAAATATGTTAAAACTGTACTGGGAGCTTTTACTAAATTAAGAAATCAATTAAACAGTTAAAAATCAATTAGAAAAATGCCATCACTTTTACCTAACAGTAATCACAATTTGACTATTATGTGATAATTTTACTTACTGATATGAATGTAACATCATGCCATGCATTGAATGCCATGCACACCACCATTGCAAAGTGTATCCACTTCTGTTGACTGTTCAAATTGATCTATCCTCAAAAAAGCTCAAGAACACTGAAATAAATGACTCATCAAATGAATTTATCAGTCCACTCAGGAACTACATGATTCTCATAGATTCTAAAATAGTTATTAAACATGATGGTGTTTCTTCCTATTTTGTGAGAAGGTGGAATGGCAAATGTCTAAGAGAATAATAAATATTTGTGCTCATTACAACCGTGTGCACTGTCAACAAAAAATAAATAAATCAGAAATTATAGAAGTAGTAATAATTTCCATTACTGACCATAGCCACAGCATCAGACATCAGTAACTCATCTCCAGTCATCACAGCGTAGTATGCCACATTAACCAACACATAACACATGGTAATTGTAATCATGGACAAAATGATGGCCAGTGGAATGTTTCTGACAGGAACAGGAGTCTGATCTTAGACACATTTTACAAAAATATGAGGTATTAATAAGGTACAAGTGCTATAGTGATGTGACTAGACTTTTCAGTATTACCTACCTGTTTGGATTAATAACTTCCTCTGTCACAAAGTTTAAATAAAACCTGAAAGCAAAGAAAAGATAAAGGGTTCCTAAGTAAATAAACAGATTTTGTTGTTTTGGCTGTGTGATCTGTACTCTGGGACTTGAAATAAAGATTGACAGTGAGGTTAAAATGCAGAATGTCAGCTTTGCTTTGAGTTTTTTACTTTTTTACTTGAACTGAGTGTAAACTGTCAAAAATGTTGAACTATGCAGGAATCACCATCATTTTAATATTCCTCACATTTCAGATAGTTATCAGTCATTTAGCTGATGACTAGTTTCATGGTCAGTTATGTTACTGAATCATTGGTTCATCTATTAGAGGCTAATAAGAGTTTCAAAAAGAACTATAACAGTGGCATCTACAGGATATGTCGGCCTGTTCAGTACTGGGAAACGTTACGGACAAATATGACTCTGTTACTGGGTATAAAAAAGAGATTGAACCACCCCTGATGGAAACCCCAAAACGACATAAAATATGTGACTATAAAGTTACTTATAGACTGCACAACATGCCAAGTTTCCTGAAAAACGAGGAATTCCACTTTTTACGTCTTAATGATGTTATTATGCAGTAATTTACTACTTACCATCCACCATAGGCATAGAGACCTGAGTAGAAGGCCAGAGGAAGTTTGGAAATGGTAAAAGAGTGAATGTCAAAAGCATTCTGGAAGTTTTCTGTTCGTCCTGAAGTGGAAGAGAAATTGTACTGAACAACAAACTCAGATCTGACAATCATAGAAAATAAACAAACGTATACTCTACACTTCCCTGCTGTTTCAGAAAATCTGTTATTTCTGCCAATTTGTTAGCAAATGTCATAAGCTGAGTATTCTATGTCAATAAGCAATAAAAATGCCATTCCTTAATTAACTCACATGAGATGTCTTCTAACCTCAAGTAAGCTGCATTTCTCTAGACAGGGGTTAAGTCCAGTCCTAGACTACAATTTCCTTCCAAAGGAGAATCTTCATTCAGAATGCTGTCTGGCGCAGATCCAAGCTTAATCTCTTTTTAAGAACTATACCAAAAATCTTGACTAATTTATGACTATGTTTGGTACTAGATACTAGACCCATTCTCAATCCATTTAATGTATTTGTGTGTACTATAATGTGTGCTGGAGAAAGAAGTTCAAGGTATAGATGCATAAAACTACTAATTATTTAAAGTGTTCATGTAACACTTTTTATTTTGCTCTAAATGCATGTGATTTTTTGTTCTGACAGCCTGCTCCACCCCTATCCTGTGTTGGTTGGCCCTGAGAGTTACTCTGGGCTAGCAGGGCTACTCTGCTGCCGGCTTGTCATGAGCATGTGGCCCATCCTCTCTGCAAGGCTCAGGCAATACCATGCTTGGAACCGTGTGGTGGCTTGGCGTAGGCCCCTCTTGGCAGATCTGTACGTGGCAGGTCACTCCTGCGAGCTTCAACGGCTTTGCCCTAATACCTTGGGCAGTTTCGTTGTGTAGGCCCCACTCATGTGTGTGTGTTTGGCCCCTGGTCCTGAGAGGGACTCAGCCGTGTGGACATTGTATGTATCTTTTGCTCAACTGACTGCTAAATCTGTTCCTGAAAGCACCTCTGCCTGTATGTGTTTCTGTATGTTTGCCTGTTTCCTCGTTAAAACCAGATCCCTGAACCCCTGCATTTAGGTCCTTGTTAAGGAGTGAATTCTGATTAATCTGCAGGATACACACATACAGATCAGGCTCTAAAACATTCAGATTTTACTGGCATAACCACTAAAGTTGCATTGCCTAGGGCTGTCTAGATGACTTCATTGCTATAGAAGAGAGAAGTATTTGGCTGCCTGTTGTAACACAGTGTTGTGTTTAATATTACTTGCCATTAGCAAGGGCCATGATGCCTGGGATGATGATTAGAGCCAGAGCAAAGAGCTTGATAAAGGTCAGAGTGACCTGAGTGCGAGAGGCCAATGAAACACTCCAGCAGT